>MU673686.1:6556-49149 GCA_026770625.1 Nicotiana glauca | reverse complement strand
GTAGTGAGATTGTGATAGGATTTGAAGAAGTTGAGTTGAAAACAATTGAAAGAGGATTCATATGAAAAACAGTTTCGAGAGAAAAGTAATCAATTGAGTTCGAAAACAGTTAATATGGGACCAGTTTTGAAAGCAAAGAGTCACACAGTACTCAGAGAACACAAACAGGGGCAGGGGGAAAGGGAACAAATAACTCACAAGCAAGAACACTGAACATCAAAGAGAAGTACTTCAGAATAACCAGGCATGTTTCAAACAAAGGGGTAAGGGTCTTAACAACATTAGATTGACAGATTCACACATCAGAAAAAGGTTCAGGGTTACTTAATAGCTAAAAAGGTCCTGAATACATGCTAATAGGGTACAGAGGTGAGGGGGAATAAGGAGAAACATGCAGGAAACAAGCACAGGCATGCCAGACTATATTAATCAGCACAAAGGCATGCTAATTGCAGTAAGAGCAACAAAACCATAAGCAGAAGCATGCAAGAAACAAAAGGAAGTGTAACACAAATAGAAACATATTGCTTTTGGGGCTGTAAATCAAATAGGAGACATACCAGTTGAAGGTAAAGTAATGCAGGGTAGTGGTGAGTTATATTATGCAAGATGGTGCGCAGAGAGAGCAGCAGTATAGAGAGGCAGCAACAATAGCAAAAGTGAGCAGCAATAGCAGAAGTGAGCAACAATATAATGGAACAGTGAAATAGTCTAAAACTCAGCCTGAGTTTCAAACTAGTGGAGCAACCAGTGGTCACAAGAGAAGTGAGAGAGATTGTGTGGAAACAAAGAGAGAGTACTGAATATTTTATGTAAGATAGAGTTCAGAAATAATTCTGTTCGTGTCTGTGTGTGAAAGGAAGAGTAGTACTTATAGTTTTTTGAAAACCAATAGAGAATAGAGTAGTAAGTATATAATTATAGAAACATTACCCAATTGAATCAATCACAGGACTTAATTCAGTTAAATCAGGGATTCATGATTCGAATGGGAGTACAGACAAGTAAGGAAAAGAATCAGTTAGATGAGTGATTATACCATAGTAAGAAGTAGTATGCAATAAGGGCTAGATACACAATGCTTCAAACAAGGAAAGTATATGCTGAATACTTAAAAAAGATGTTTAAGTGCACAAATATGGTAAAAATATAAATCAACTCTGAAAATCAGTCAAAGAATCACGGACAAGACCAAAATTAGAAGGAATCAGTACCAAGTATAGAAAGCAACTCACAAGTAAGGAAACAATTTGAAAAATTAATATAAGAACCCTTAAGAAAGACACATACAAATCAGGGATTCAAAGAGATGCTCGGAATTAACAGAATATTCAGTAAAGAGAAGCATTTAAACTTATTTAAACACAATAGTCACAAAGCTAAGAACCTTAAGTAAGGAATCATATAAACAGTGGAGATTCGAAAACCTAGTAAAGATTTAAAGTGTGGAACTTGGACTAACTCGGAAACAAACAAACTCATAACATGGCACAAGCATAGGCATATTCACATGACACTCAAAAGAAACAGCAGGCATGGTGATTTTGAAAGGGGGTCGGAAATCCTAGTTTTGAAAAGAGGAACAAGAACGTTTAAAAACTTGAACTAATCGAAGGTATCGAGTAATAAGTAGTGTAGAACTCAAAGAATAAACTAGAAATCATTTAAAAAGACGTAGATTAAGAGATTCATGCAAAATTAGGGTTTGCAATAAAATCAGTAAGATGAGGAACCTGGTCGTGAAACTTGTTAATAACGACATTTAAAGCATCATCGGACCAAAACCCACCGGAGAAAGGCCGGAGATAGCCAAGCGAGGTTTCCAGGGACCGCCTTTCATGGTGGAAGCTTCTGGGGCTTCAAACCTTGGAGAGAAGCAACGAGATAAGGTCCCATGGCGACTAAAGGTCGAGAGAAGTGAGGACAGAGTTGGCCGGAGAGGCGACGAAGTCCATCGGAGAAGAAAGAGAGAACCAGAAGGTTCTAGAGAGAAGGGAGAGCAAACGTTAGTATAGAGAGAGACCGGTCTTTGAGAGAGTGAGGGGCCAGGGGGTAGGTTAGGATTTAATTATGGTAACCTAATCTGGGCCGTTGATCTTGATCAACGGCTCAGATTAAATCAAAGGTGGATCGGGTATTTGAATGTGTATAGGTCGGGTTAGTTTGGGATGTGGGACGTCTGATTGGGTTTGAAAATTGGGTTCAGATTAATAGAGACACAATTTTGGCTAAGATTTAAATAAAATCTGGCCAACTTTTAAGTGGCCAATTTACCCCTTTCCAATTAATTAAAAAAGTTAAAAAAGATTTAAAAACAAATTAAAAATATTGAAATGATTAATAATATATAAACAATAATCTAAAAATATTAGAAACACTTTTATGATTATAAAACGCGGTTAATTGAAAAATAGGCTATAATTGCAATTTCATGCCATTTAGCTTTAAAATATCAAACAAATTTATAAAAAAAATGCAAAAATCACCTTAATTATATTTGGTGTAAATATAAGGGTGGAAATAAATTATTCACCAAAAATGATAATTTTGGGAATAATTATTGGGTTTTACATTGTTAAAATAGACAATAAATTGATTTTAGAAATCTTAGAAAATTGGGAAAAATACAAAAACCTTTGGGCATGCTTATATATGCATACATATGCTATTTTGAAAGCATTTTAGGTATAAAAGTACATAGGGAAAAATTGGGTATCAACATGGTCCCATTCACGTAGGTGCATTTATGACAAGTTCAGCCAACATCAAATTCTTCCTAAGTCCAATTCAACTTCCATTAAGCACCCGAAACTCACCTGAGGCTCCCGGGACCTCAACCAAACCTGCCAACCAATCCTAAAACATCATTCAAACTTATTCCAACCTTCGAATCATATCAAACAACACTAAAACCACAAATCACTCTCCAATCCAAGCCTAAGGATCTCCAAAACTTCAAATTTTCGCTTTTGATTAAAAAGTCTATCAAACCTCGTCCGAATTACCTGAAATTTTGCAAGCACGTCACATTCAACACTACGGAGCTACTCCAACTTCCAGAATTCCATTACGACCCCGGTACAAAATCTCACTATCGAACCGAAAACTTTAAAAATTAAAATTTTGGCATTTCAAGCCTGAATAAGTTACGAACCTCCAAAACACAATCCGAACACGCCTCTAAGCGTATAATCACCCAACGGAGCTAATGGAACCAACGAAATTCCATTCGAGACCATCTTCACACTGCTGTGACTACGGTCCAAATTCTAAAACTTAAACTCTCATTTAGGGACTATGTCCCAAAACTCTCCGAAACTCCAAATAAATCTTCCCGGCAACTCACAATAGCAGAAACGAACACGGGGCAAGCAGTTAATAAGGGATCGGGGCATTAATTCTTAAAAGGGCCAGTCAGATCGTTACAACCTCCCACACTTAAACATTTGTTCGTCCTCGAACGAGCATAGAGACATACCTAAAGTAGTAAAAATATGAGGGTAACGACTGCACATATCCTGCTTGGTCTCCCAGCTTGCCTCCTCGACCGGTTGACCCTGCCACTGAACCTTCACTGATGCAATGTTCTTTGACCTCAGCTTTAGAACCTGCATGTCCAATATTGCCACCGGTTTCTCAACATAAGATAGATCCTTGTGCAACGGGACTAAAATAAAATCCAACATGTGCGACAAATCATCGTGATACTCGGGAGCATCAAAATATAAAATACCGGATGAACTCCTACCAAGCAGGGAGGTAAGACAAGCTCATGAGCAACCTCCCCAACCCGTCTCAATATCTTAAAAGGACTAATAAACCTCGGACTCAATTTCCCTTTCTTCCTAATTCTCATAAAGCCCTACATAGGCGAAACCCGAAGCAAGACCCACTCTCTGACCATGTAGGAAACATCACAAAACTTCCGGTATGTATAACTCTTCTATCTGGATTGGGCTGTGCGGAGTCTATCCTGAATCACCTTAACCTTCTCCAAAGCATCCTGAACCAAGTCTGTGCCCAATAATTTAGCCTCACCCGACTCGAACCAACCTACCGGGGATATACACCACCTACCATATAAAGCCTCATACGGTGCCATCTGAATGCTAGACTGATAACTGTCGTTGTAGGAAAACTCCGCCAATAGCAAGAACTGATCCCAAGACCCTCCAAACTCAATCACATACGCACAGAGCATATCCTCAAGAATCTAAATAGTGCGCTCGGACTGTCCGTTCGTCTGAGGGTGAAATGTTGTGCTCAACTCCACCCGAGTACCCAAATCATATTGTACGACCCTCCAAAACTGTGATATGAACTGAGTACCTCTATCTAAAAGGATGGAAACTAGAATACCATGCAGACAGATAATCTCCCAGATGTAAATCTCTGCCAACCGCTCCGAAGAATAGGTAGTACATACCGGAATGAAGTGCACAGACTTGATCAGCCGTTCCACAATCACCCAAACGACATCGCACTTTCTCAAAGTCCTGGGAGCCCAACTACGAAGTCCATGGTGATCCTCTCCAACTTCCACTTTGGAATCTCTATCTGCTGAAGCGACCCACCCAGTCCCTGGCGCTCTTACTTCACCTGCTGACAATTGAGGAACCAAGCTACAAACCAAACTATATCTTTCTTCATCCGCCTTTACCAATAGTGCTATCTCAAATCCTGGTTCATCTCACAACACTCAGATTGATGGAATACCACAAACTATGGGCCTCCTCTAGAATCAACTCTCAAAGCCCATCAACATTGGGTACACAAACCTGACCCTACATCCTCAATACCCCATCATCACCAATAGTCACATCTCTGGCATCTCCATATAGAACCTTGTCCTTGAGGACAAGCAAATGAGGGTTATCAAACTGACACTACCAGATACGATCAAACAAAAAAGATCGAGAAACTACACAAGCAAGGATCCGACTAGGCTCTGAAAGATCCAATCTCACAAACTAACTGGTTAAGGCATGAACATCCATTTCCATGGGCCTCTCCGCTGCTGGTAAATAAGCCAAACTCCCCAAACTCTTTGCCCGGTGACTCAAAGCATCGGTCACCATATTGGCCTTGCTCGGGTGATATAAAATAGTGATATCATAGTCCTTCAGCAGCTCTAACCACCTCCTCTGGTGCAGATTAAGGTCCTTCTGCTTGAAAAGGTGTTGCAAACTCTGGTGATCAGTATAAATCTCACAAGGCACACCATATAAATAATGATACCAGATCTTCAAGGCGTGAACAATAGTAGCTAACTCGAGATCATGGACATGATAATTCTTCTCATGTACCTTCAACTGTCTGGAAGTGTAGGCAATCACCCTACCATCCTGCATCAATACCGCTCCAAGTCCAATCCTCGAGGCATCACAATGGACAATAAGGCCCCGAACCTGTAGGCAATATAAAAATTGGTGTTGTAGTTAAAGCTGTCTTGAGCTTCTGAAAGCTCGCCTCACAGTCTTTCGTCCACTGGAACGGAGCACCCTTCTGGGTCAGCCTGGTCATAGGTGTTGCAATAGATTAAAACCCCTTAACAAATCGATAGTAATAATCTGCCAGGCCAAGAAAATGCGGATGTCTATAACTGAGGATGGTTTGGTCCAACTCTGCACTACTTCCACTTTCTTCGGATCCAACTTTATCCCTCACTCGACACTACGTGACCCAAGAATGCCATGAAATCCAACCAAAACTCACATTTCAAGAACTTTGCATATAACTTCTTTTCTCTCAAAGTCTAAACCACTATCCTCAGGTGATGCTATGATCCTCCTGACTCCGAGAGTATACCAGAATATCATCAATAAAGACAATGAAAAATGAGTCAAGATATGGCCGGAACACATTGTGCATCAAATTCATGAAGGCTGGTGGGGCATTGGTCAGCCCAAATGACATAACAAGGAACTCGTAATGACCATATCGAGTCCTGAAGGCACTCTTCGGTATATCTAGCTCCTGTATCTTCAACTGATGATAGCCTGAATGCAAGTCAATCTTAGAAAACACACGGGCACTCTATAACTGGTCAAACAAATCATCAATATGAGTCAAAGGATAACGGTTCTTCACTGTAACCTTGTTCAACTGGTGATAATCAATGCACATGCATATAGAACCATCCTTCTTCTTCACAAACAAGGCATAATTAGCCCAAGGTGATACACTGGGCCGAATAAATCCCTTATCAAGCAATTCCTGTAACTGATCCTTCAACTCCTTTAACTCAGGAGGAGCCATACGATATGGAGGAATAGAAATGGGTTGAGTGCCCGGCAACAGAGAAATACCGACATCAATATCTCTATTGGGCGGCATGCCCGGAAGATCAGCTGGAAACACATCAGAGAAATACCATACTACTGGTACTGAATCAACTTTAGGGGTATCAATACTGACATCTCTCACATAAGATAGATACGCATCATACCCCTTCTCAACCATTCACTGAGCCTTAAGGAAAGAAATAACTCTATTGGGAGTGTGATCTAAAGCACCCCTCCAATCAACTCGCAGTACGCCTGGCATAGCCAGCATCACGGTATTGGCGTGATAATCAAGAATAGCATAATGGGGCAACAACCAATTCATGCCCAAGATAACATCAAAATCTACCATTCCGAGCAATAATAAATCGACTCTGGTCTCGAAATCACTAAGAGCAACCAAACACGATCGATAAACGCGGTCCACAGCAAGAGAATCTCCTACATAAGTAGAAACATAAATAGGGGAACTCAAAGAATCCTGAGATACACCCAAATGCAGGGCAAAATAAGAAGACACATAAGGATAAGTGGATCCTGGATCGAATAAAATTGATGCATCTCTATGACAAACCAAGACAATACCTGTGATGACAGAATCAGAGGCGACAGCCTTGGTAGGGGCTGGAAGGGCATAATATCTGGCATGTCCTCCCTCTATAGGGCAACGTCTACCTCCCCGACCTTCACCTCTAGCTGGCTGAGCAGGTGGGGTAGCAACTGGTGCTGTGATCATAGCCTGAGAACTCTGCGGAGCGCGTTGTGGCTGAAAAGTCTGTGGAGGTGCACTCATCCCGAGTCTAGGGAAATCCCTTACCACATGCATCTGCCACCACAATCAAAAATAGCTCTAGGAGGACGTGGCAGCTATGATTGTCTCGGTCCAGGTCTACTGGGCTGACCACTCAAAGCACCCCGTGTAGAAGACACGCTAGATATTGGAGGTGTATAATAAAGCTCCTGAGGTATAGGAGGAGCTGGAGTACCACTGGCTGCTGGGAGAGTTGAATGAACGGGGTGACTCATATAACCCCTACCATGACGATCTGCAGCTATGGCACGGGCAAAAGAATAATGGCCCGTCTCTCGAGACCTCTTGGCCTCCCTCTCCTCTCTGTCCCGAGCATACATACCCTCTATCCTCCTAGCAATTCTCACCACCTGCTGATAAGAAATACCCATCTCCAACTCACAAGCCATGCTAGACCTGATGCTAGGAATAAGCTCCTCAATAAACCGGCGAACCCTCTCGCGAACATTAGAAACCAAGGCTGGTGCATGTCTAGCCAAGCTAGTGTAACAGACGGCATACTCCGAGACAGTCATAGTACCCTGGCGCAAATGCTCAAACTCTATGTGTCATACATACCTGAGTCTCTTAGGAACATATCTGAAAATTGAGTCCAAGTTAGGGAAGCTGACTCATCCGGACTATATAACTCATAGGTACGCCACCACTCATAGGAGGCTCCTCGAAGCTGGAAAGTAGTGAAGGAAAATCCGCTTGATCCTGATATACCAATGGTACAGAGGATACGGTAGAACTCATCTAGAAATCCCAGAGCATCAGCTTATACTAGACCACTGAATACAAGAGGCTTGTAATTCTTGAACCTCTCAAGTCTCCGCTGCTCATCCTTAGAAGTCGCTGCCCTATCCTTGGACTGATATGGGGCTATAGGTTGTACAAGAATAATATATAGGACCTGATCAACATGCACTCGCTGCTCAGGAGTACGGGCGGTGGGAGTCTATGCTCCTCCCCCGGCCTGGGATATGGCTGCAGTAAGGGGAAGCAACCCTGCCTGAGCCAGAGTGGTGTACATGCTCATGAACTATGCAAAAGTCTCCTGAATTGCTGAAGTAGTAATAGTAGTAGGCGTATCAGGTGCCTGGGATCTTGCTAGAACTGCTGGTGGCTCCTCGGTGTTAGATCGCACGAGTGCTCTGGATACACCGCGTGCGCATCCTTGGCCTCCACCCCGGCCCCGACCTCTAACGGCTTCAGTAGGGGGCGCGGGTGTCTGATCATCTCGGGTATCACTTGTCCTCACCATCTGTGAGAGAATAGAAGATAGAAGTTTAGAATTGTGCTATCAATAAATCTCACACGACAAGGAATCAATGAAGTGGAATTTTCTAAAAGTCATATACCCTCTCGTAGATAAGTACAGACGTCTCCATACCGATCCGCGAGACTCTAATAAACCGGCTTGTTATTCATGACTCCTATGAACCTAGAGCTCTGATACTAACTTTTCACAGCCCCAGTTCAAACCTCTGTGAACTATTATGATGACACCTAGTCTCTACGACTATGTAAGCCTAACAAATTGTGAAAAAAGAAACAACAGAATAAAACTAGCCAAAACTGCAAAAATAACAAAATGAAGTGTTTAAGATGCCGCTCTTCATATACAATACAACTCTCAAACTGATACTACATTTCCCAAAACCTGGAATCTCATAAAATCACTAGCTATGAAATAAATATGAGGTGTTTGAACTCCAGAGTGTCTAAACAAAAGAAAAAGTAAGAAGGGCTATAACTAAAAGAGAGAGATTAGATAGGGACTCCTCGGTCTACGGACGCGGAAGATATACCTCAAACTCTCTAGAGATCGCCTCGACTCGCTAACGATATGGCTAACTCAATGTACCTGGATCTGCACATGGAAAATATGTGCAGAAAAGGGCATGAGTACACCACATCGGTACCTAGTAACTGCCAAGCCTAACCTCGATCGGGTAGTGACAAGGAAGGTCAGGGCCCTATCGGTTATCAATATATAAGACAAAGTAAGAGAGTGTAAGGTGCAATAGTATAATCAAAACATTATCAGTAATGAGAAGAAAACACAAACAATACACACTCAGTGCACAGAAATAACGACAGGAGATCTCCCGGGATCCCGTCCGGTAGTCCTAAACGTAAATATTCGAGGATCTCTTAGTATCCCAGGGATCTCTCAATATCCTCAATACCTGAAATTACCTAAGAAGTCTATCAAACCTCGTCCGGATTACCTAAAATTTTGCAAGCACATCACATTTAACATTATGGAGCTACTTCAACTTCCGGAATTCCATTCCGACCCCGATATCAAAATATCACTATCGAACCAAAAACTTCAAAAACTCAACTTTCAACATTTCAAGCCTAAATAAGCTACGGACCTCCAAAACACAATCTGAACACGCCTCTAAGCCCGAAATGACCCAACGAAGCTAACGAAACTATTGGAATTCCATTCCGAGGTTGTCTTCACACTACTCTGAGTATAGTCTAAATTCTAAAACTTAAACTCTCATTTAGGAACTAAGTGTCCTAAAACTCTCTGAAACTCCAAATAAATCTTCCCGGTAACTCACAATAGCAGAAATAAATACAGAAAAAATAGTTAATAGGGGATCGAGGCGTTAATTCTTAAAAAGACCGGTCTGGTCGTTACACTCGCATTGGGTATCTATACCATACAAAACATTTAATATTAGCAGTAAAAAAAAGTGAGAATACATATAATTAAGAAACAAGTGTATACGAAAGACACATGTATAAATGTCTTATATTTTCCTTTCCTCTTCCTATTATCAAGTTTTTCTTTTGACTAAATAAGTCATTCCATATACAGATATGTTACATTTATTATTCTGAGCTTAAAGTTATTTCTCTATATAATGGTATTGTTGTCTTGCAGTATTTTTAACTATCCATTATTCGATTTCATAGATATCACGAAGGATAATTCATAAGTGGTTGTGGAAGTTTCAGTAACATGCTATCAGTCATGTTAGTTACCTCAAGAAAATTACTCGTTTAAACTAGTAAGCGGTTCTTGTTAATAACTGTTCATTCAAACCCTTCATTTGCAAATAAAAATTGGCCACATCTTGAAGAAGCTATACAATCTTATTTAATGTCCGGGTGAAATATTTTATGATGTTTTGTTGGGCTATTTGACTACTTGGCCTCATGCCAAAAAAAAAAACTTAATTACTGGGCTAGCTACTATTTTATTTGTACGTAGACATTCCTTATATGAGTTGTGTTTTCTTAGTTAATTGATTAGTTATGTTTCTTTTGTAAAGAGCACTTGTTTGTAAAAGGAACTACATATAAATAGAAAATGGCTCAATGGCTAATTTAATTTTTCAGCCACAAATCATCATTTCTCGAATTTCCTTCTTCTGAAACATTCTACAGAGACCCTAATAAACTTCTACTCAAACTCTGCTCGATTAAGGATGCTCACATGGTATCAGAGCATGGATCCTGATTGATCTCGTCATGCTAAATCGAGCGGTGGTACACTTGTTCATTTTTTAGGAAGATTCAAAATTATTTTTTTTATCCACAAAATCCATTCCTTATTTTTTTTCGAATTTTCTCCAATTTATGGTTTATATCTTCAATACCTCAGTCGATTTGAGGATTTCTGTTGGTTTCGAGTTGGTAACTATAGTTGTCGAAGCTAGGGTTCAAGTCTCATTTTGAAGCTAGGGCTCAAGTTCCACTGTCGAAGTTAGGATTTCAAATTCCAGCCTTCATCCATCTCTTCAACTTATGGTTTCTGGATACTCTCGTGATTATCAAGGACGTACTCTTTCCAGTTTCAAAAGATCTTGGTAATATTGTTCCTTCTCAAAACTCTGAGTTTTTTCAGTAACGTTGTTGATTATTCCTCGAACTCTGAGGGTTATTATTTTGATATATGTGTTGGGTGTATTGTGAACAATGTTTAGTATTGAAGGAACCAGTAACAATAGTATCATTGATTCCTCTAATCCAATCTTCCTCCATCCTTTCGATATACCTAGGATTTACTTAATCCACACACCTTTCTCTGGTTTTGGTTTTGGTGGGCAGAAAAGAAGTGTAATTGTGTCCTTGTTTGCTAAGAATAAAATTGGCTTCGAAGATAGTACTTGCCCCAAACCTAGTGAAATTATCCACATATCAAACACTGGAATATATGTAATAATATGGTCATATCTTGGTTGACCATTTCAATTTCTCCAGAAATTGATGAGAGTGTTTATTACTCAGAAATTGCTGAGAGTGTTCATTACTCAGAAATTGTTGAAAGCATCTAGGAATAATTAAATAAAAGATATGGGGTAGTTAATGAGACCAAGATTTTTGAGATAAAGAAAGAGCTTACTTCCACTATGCAAGGAGCTCTTGACATAGCTTCCTAGTTCAACAAACTTAAGAAATTATGAGATGAACTAAGGGTAATGCGCAATACTAAAGTAAATGCTTGTGCATGTCCTATTAAAGCTGAACTTCTTAAAGAGGAAAAGAGGATAGAGTCCACCAATTTCTTATGGGTCTGAATGACATATATGTTGGGGTTAGGAGTAATATTTTAATGATGCAACCACTTCCATCACTTGATAGCACCTATAACATCTTGTAATAATATGAAAAACAAAGACAAGTGAATCCTGATTCATAGTTCAGTTCTGAGTCTGCATTCTTTAATGTGTATAGCCTCACCAACAAAGCACCCTTTGTTCAGCCTCAAAGGCAATATACCTAAAGGTTTGATTTTGACTAGACTAACGGAAACCTGAGTAATCTCTTTTGCAAATACTGCAAGAAGCCTGGCACTTAGTTGATAAGTGTTACAAGCTTCATGAGTTTCCTCCTAATTTCAAGTTTACCAAAGGCAAGAGAGTTGCAGTAAATGTGATTACAGAAAGTGAATTTATCACTGATCCCAACTTCATTCATCTTGCCTCACTCTTAGTGCCAACAATGGTGTTATCGTGCCTTTTGGGGGTCAAAGGTCTGTAGTACCTGATCTAACACAACAACAATACACTTAGTTGATAAATCTGTTTTAGCAATCTTAGCTATTTGATTCAGTCACTCCACCTCATCTCATGGCATTTGTCACTTTTATTGGTATATTGTTATTTGATCCTATAGTTTCTGGTTCTAGTTCTTGTATGTTGACATAAACCACCAACTCTACAAAGTTAATCTGGATTGATTCTGGTACCACTGATCACATGACCTCAAATAAAGATGTCATTTTCAATATAATTCCCTTAACTATTCCTTATATAGTATCTCTTCCAAATGGCTATAAAGTGAAGGTCACAAGTACATGCTCCTACTCTTTAAATAAATCTATCACTTTACACAATATCCTTTATGTCCCTTCTTTTCTTCATAACTTAATATTTGTGAATAAACTAGTACATCAATTGCGTTGTATAGTTATGTTCACTCATATTGGATGTTTTATCCAGGTCCATTTTTTGAAGAAGCCTTTGGATCTGTTGTTGAAAATTTTAACTTTTGCAGCTTATATTTTGATCTTTGTGTTCATACTCCCACTTCTATAAATACTTCGATTTTCACATGTAATAAAGCTGCACAAAATAATATGGACATTGTTTGGAATCAAAGACTTGCACATGTTCCTTTTGTGAGAACGAAAACTATCTCTGCTATCTTTGTTTCTCCTAAACATTGTTTTTCTTATAATGTACGTCCTATAGCTAGACAAACTAGGTTGCCCTTCCTTGTCAGTAGTATTCAGACCAATAAACCATTTCAACTCATTCATGTTAATACTTGGGGACCTTATCACACTCATACTTACTCTGGCTCTAGATATTTTCTAATAATTACAAATAATTTTGTTAGATCTACTTGAACTCAATTAATAGGGTCTAAAAGTAATGCATTTTCTCTTCTAAAAGCTTTTGTTCTCATGGTCAAAACTCAATTCAATATGAATGTTCAAGCCATTAGAAGCGACAATGCCTTGGAGCTTAGGTCCAGTCACATAGCCATTTCCTTCTTCTATGATAATGAAATTATTCATCAAACCAGCTGCCCTCACACACCATAACAAAATGGTGTAGTGGAGAGGAAGCATCTAGAGCACTTCTTTTTTAGTCCAAAGTACCACTTAGATTCTGGGGTGATTGCCTATTAACATCCACTTACATCATCAATAGGCTTCCTTCCAAATTACTCAAAAACAAATTATCTTTTAAAATATTACATGGGAAAGTCCCACATTATTATCACCTCCGATCTTTTGGTTGCTTGTGTTATGCAACTGTCCAATTCCACAAAGGGATAAATTCCAATCAAGGGCCATGAGACGTGTATTTCTAGGATACCTATTTGCCAAAAAGGGATACAAGCTGTATTGTTTAGATAATCATAAATATTTTATTTCTATAGATGTTGTCTTTCATGAGCTTGTGTTTCATTTAATAAATCTTACCCTTCTCCATCTCCTGTCACACAGTCTCATACCTTTCCTTCCAGTGTTGTTCTGGATCCTTTTAATGACACTACTAATTCTGCACCCTCTCAACCACCTACTCCTATTATACCCATTGGAGATATTCATCCCTACATCCCCTCTCCATCCTCTTCTATATCACCCTCTATTACTGATACTATTCCTAGTTCTAATTCTCTAGCTGCACCTTCTGCTTCTCTGTATACTCTACTAATTCTCCTACTATTTCCAATCCTGCTTCATCTATTCAATCCCCTACTTTCAATCCTGACATACTTCCTCCTGTTCTTGCACCTAATGCCCCTCCATTAAGGAGATATGACATACCACATCATCTTTCATCCTATTCAAAGGACTATAAGTGTCAGCCACCTACCCTTTTTCTTGTTCTTCTGATCAGCCTACTAAATTTGAACCATACATTTATGCTCAGGCAACACCTATTCCATCCTGTCAAGAAGCAATGAGAAACGAGTTTGACGCACTAGATGCCATTAATACTTGGGATATTGTTGAACTACCTACTGGGAAGAAACCTATTGGGTGCAAGTGGGTCTATAAAATAAAATATAGAGCAGATGGTAGTATAGAAAGATATAAAGCAAGGCTTGTGATTAAGGGTGATTCATAGGTTGAGGGAGTTGGATTTCACTGAAGCTTTTTCACCTGTTGTGAAGTTGTCCAATGTCAAATGCCTTATAGTTGTTGTTATCAAGCATGTTTGGTCTCTGTTTTAGCTTGATGTGAATAATGCTTTCCTTCATGGTGATTTACCTGAAGACGTTTATATGAAGCTTCCTCAAGTTCTTTCCATTTCTTTATCTTCCTCATCTGCGCCCTTAGTTTGAAAGCTAAAGAAATCCCTCTATGGCTTAAGGAAAGCTTCCCGACAATGGTATAAAAAGTTGTCCCAAGCTTTGTGTTCAAAAGGGTACAATAATTCCTTAAGTGACTATTCCTTGTTTGTCAATGGGTATTCTGGTGATATTGTGATTTGATGATAGGCTATAATTACGTATTTTAGTCAATTATTACACTCTAATTTACTGCACTTTAGTTGAGTTTGCGCTTTAATCTCAAGTGTTTTGCACTAACGGTGTGTGTTGTGCCTTGTAGGAGTGATTTTGAGCTATATAGATGTTATGGAATGAATTCAAGTGATTTGGAGCTTTGAAGTCTGACTAAAAGCCAAAGGAATTAACCCGGGATCGTGTCAGCGGTCAACTTTGATAGTTAAGAACAAACGAAGACTCGAGTAGGCATATTGCGCACTGTCTAGTAAAATACACATAAATGTTTTATCAGAACTCCATTTGGTCTTCAAAATATATGGTTGGAAAGATAACTCAAAGGAATACAACTTTCATGTTTTACATTTTTCCAAATTCCGAACGGAACAGGTCAAAACGCGCGAGATTTGAGCCAACACGAACGAAATCGGGCAATGTGCGAATTTGGGCAGCCCTACCTGTGGCACCAAAAATAGTAGCTCAAAATTGTAGGGCACAGTGGAGGACTCCTGGCACTAGCCAAGGCTCCAGTGATGGGAATTTTGTCCAACTTTGCCCGGGACAAGTTTATTTCGGCCCTAGACCTACCCAACACGTATAAAAGCAAGACTAAACCTATTTTTTAAGGGAGAGACGCCACTTTGGAGTAAAGATACACATGGGATCGTGAAGAAGCCAATAATTCTCAGTTTTCTTCATCTTTTTCTAGTATTTCCAATTGATTCAATACTTATGCAATTGTTTACATCATGAGTGGCTAAACACCCATTGTTCTGGGGTTGTGATTTAGCCATGAATATTGTTGTTTGATATTAGCTTGACCTTGATTATAATTCACCAACATATGGTTGTTTCTTCAATTCTATGTTTAATTTTTTAATTGTCTGGCCAACGGTTAGGTTCTATTTACTATCTATTCTATGCTTGGGAAAGCCGTGTTTAGATTAGAAAAGAATTGAAGAGAGCATGATCTTAACCCTTAGTGGGAGCAAATTTGTGGTTAGGATAGGAATATACCTAGTCACCATGCTTAATTAAATATCGTTATCTTAATGCATTCTTAATAGATTGATTTCATAGGAATATAGGCGTTAATCTATTGAGAATAGGTGATTAGTACTTCGGGAGAAGGCTATGAGAGCATTTATCGATTAATTAGCAATCACGAGTGAATTATATGAAGGGGAGAGTTAATTAGAACACAATACAAATGGTGAATCGATCACAACCCTGGAATACTTGTCTCTATTGAATACACAACAATCAATTCGTTACTTGATAATTTAGTTATTATTTAGAATTGTAGTATAATATAATCATCTTATTGGACTTTGATTATAGCTGATTGAATAACAATTTTAGTGATTTAGTGAGTAGTTTATACAAGTCTCTGTTGGTTCGACACTCAACTTATCATTATATTACTTGTCGACCACGTATACTTGCATGTGCGTTTGGGAGCAACAAGTTTTTGGAGTCGTTGCCGTGGAATTGAATATAAACTTCTTTCTAATTTTTTCTTTAATTGTTTATTTCGTCTAGTTTAACGTTGCTTGATTGTTGCTCTAATCTCAGAAACTTTGATTGAATGCGTAGGGTCAGAAGACAGGACAGACTCAACGGCTTTGACCCCAAACCTGAGAAAACATTTCATAGGAGGTTGAGAGAAGCAAGGGATACAAACATTATTCAAGCACTCATTCAATTTCCCGTGAACATGGTAGAGGAGAAACATATGGCTGTTCAGGAGGTAGCAATGCCCAGTATTGCTAATGTTACCTCCATCATATAAAGCCTAGAATCACTGGACAGTTTGAGCTGAAACAAATCATGATCCAGCTACTTCATGCAAATGGGCAGTTTATGGGTCTTCCACACGAGGATCCACAACAACATATTCTGAACTTCTTGGAGATTAATGATACTTATATCACTAATGGGGTTACTCCAGATTATGTAAGGCTCACACTTTTTCCATTCTCTCTGTTGGGCGAAGCTAAGCGATGGCTAAAGGCAGAACCAGCTAATTCCATTACATCGTGGAATGATTTGGCAAGAAAATTTCTGGCAAGGTTCTTCCCTTCAGGCAAAACTACAAAGATCAGAAGTGAGATAGTTGCCTTCAAATAGAAAGCAGGAGAATCTTTATACTCAGCTTGGGAAAGGTTCAAGGGGCTGCTCAGAGACTGTCCTCATCACAATCATACGAATAAAGTTCTAGTTCACACTTTCATAGAAGGGCTCCATCCCCAAACAAAAATTGTAGTAGATGTTGCAGCTGGAGGCCAAGTATTGGAGAAAAGCTTTGATGAAATTTTTGCATTATTGAACAAATTCTCCAAAAGCAATCCGGATTGGCAAGGAGAGATGGGTAGGAACATGGTACAAAAATCACCAGGGGTTCTCAAATTAGATGTTGTCTCAACATTGTCAGCACACGTCTCTACGCTGACCAGCCAAGTCAATCAGATGACCATGATCATTAACAAGCAACAAGCCCAGCCAGTGCAACAATTTCAAATATTTTGTGAAGTATATGGAGAGGGTCACATAAGCAATCTATGCCCAACAAATCCAGAGTCTGTATATTTTGTGGGTAATGCAAATCGAGGCCAATCAAATCAGTATGGGGACACTTACAACACAAACTGGAAGAATCACCCAAACTTCTCCTGGGTGGAAATCAAGGTAATCAGAATCAAGACCGACCTCAAGCACCTCAACAACAATCCAGACCACCTCAGGATGAACAACAAGCTAGCTTTAAGGAGACGATGAAGAAATTGATGGCCGACCAGCAAATTTTCAATTAGAAATTAATAGCAGATCAACAAACTTTCAATTAGAAAATAATGGTTGATCAGCATGCTCAAGCCGCAACACTGAGAAATTTGGAGCACCACGTGGGCCAACTTGCTAGAGCCAAAAATACTAGACCAGCTGGGGCTCTTCCTAGTGATACTGAGCCCAATCCTAAAGCTCAAGTCAATGCGGTTACCTTGAGAAATGGAAGAGCATTAGAAGAAGTTCCAATGAAAAAGAAGGATACAACTCATCCTTGAAGGAGAATCAGTTCCCAAGCCAGTTGAGGGGAATGAGAAAGATGATAAAGGACCCGAGCCAGTGATTAAGACTAGGCCACCACCTCTGTTTCCACAAAGACTGCAAAAGCAAAAAGATGATGCTAAGTACAAGAAATTCCTAGATATTTTGAGCCAAGTGAGTGTGAATTTTCCTTTGGTTGAAATTTTGTAGGAAGTGCCTAAGTATGCAAGGTATCTCAGAGATATTGTGGAAAACAAACGAAGACATGCAGAGTTCGAAACAGTTGCACTTACTGAAGAATGCAGTGCCAGAGTTCAGAGTAAACTTCCTCCTAAGTTGAAGGATCCTGGGAGTTTCACAATTCCTTTGTCTCTTGGAAAACAAGAAGTTGGTAGAGCCCTGTGTGATTTAGGGACTAGTATAAATTTGATGTCATCCTCTTTGTTCAAGCAACTCGGGTTGGGGGTGCTTAGACCTACTACAATCACTTTACAGCTAGCAGATAGGTCACTAGTCATGCCCGAATGAATTATTGAGGATGTTTTAGTTCGAGTGGGAAAGTTTATTCTTCCTACTGATTTTATTGTTCTTGATTACGAGGCAGATGAGGAAGTGCCCATTATTTTGGGGCGACCATTCTTAGCTACTGGTGGAGCAATTATTGATGTGAGAGCAGGGAATTTAAAAATGAGAGTTGACGATGAGGAGGTCATTTTTAATGTGTACAAGGCACTTAAGATCCCTAAGCATTATGAGGACTTGTGCATGATTACTGTAGAAGAATAGAAGGGGGTAAAGCAGAGTCCTTATGTGAATTGTAGTGATCCAGATGGGACAACTGAATTAGAGGAGGTCGTGTTTCCAGCTGAGCGTGTAAAAATGATCGAGAAAAGAGCCAGAGATGAAAGAGGAGACCTTCTGAGAGCGTGCAAAAAGGCTAGAATTCATCGGATAAAGAAGAAGAGAAAGCGCCTAGCTTGAGCAGAGTAGTAGAGTCGTGCCACGACTATAAATAAGGCGCTTGTTGGGAGGCAACCCAACCTGTATATCTTTTATTTATTGATTATTTTTTTTCTGTGCATTGTGTTGTTTTTTATTTTTGCAGAGTAGGGGAAGTCTGAGTACCCAAAGTTGAAGCTGAGGAGCATGTTTGATCTTAAGTGTGGGGTCGCCCCGACCCTTAATATTGAGGATCATGTCCGAGCTAGGCCTGAGAGGTTCTCGGGGAGTATTTCTCACCCTTGTTTTAATATTTTTCTCTATGATCATACATCGAGGACTATGCATAATATAAGTGTGGGGTGGGGAAACTACTTTCTGAAGTGTAATTGTATAAAGTTTTTTTTATAAAAAGTTTGGACTTTTCCCGACGATGAATCTTTTGGACAATTTTTTTGAGGGATTAAAGTCTAAAAAAAATATGTCTTTTAGCTTTCTTTAGGTAGTAATAATCCCAAGTAATTTTTCTTTGTGCATCGGTTCTTTTCCATGGGATGTAGTTTGAACCGAGTAGTTTTTTCTTTTAGAATAGTTTAGGAAATAAAATGGAGGAAGAAAGATGATATAAACCTAGGCGCCCTTGACTTGTTTTATAGTAGCATATTTAGGCTTTGGCATTTGTAGTATCTTCCCTATGATTTGAATTTATTGATGATGCCTTGCTTACTTGGATAGCATGTTTTGTGGCGCCTATGTCTTATTTTCTTGAATTATATTCACTTTGTGTTTAATGCTTAATATCTCGTGACTCCGTGAATACTTGCATTTGCTTGAGAGTCGAAATGGGATCGTCCTTAATGAGTCATGTGCCATGTGTGGTGAGGTTTTTGTGTAGTCAATGTATTGTACTTGTGTCTATAACTTGCCCGGTTTGTGAGTCGAAGCAAAATTTTAGGTGATGCTCGGTTTGAAAAATGATTTTAGGCTTTCTTTGATCTTTTGAGCTTAATTGCTTACCACAAATAAAATTTATCCCTAGGCAACCCTTTTGAGCCTATAAATTTTTATTTGGCACCCACATTACAAGCCTATATCCTTTTTATTCTTAATTGACATTGTTTTGATCCCTTTTCCTCTTAAAGCACTTTAATTTGAGATTAACGCTAAAAGTAGTAAGAAGGAACTAAGTATGGGGTGGCTTTTGAGTGGAACCAATAAAAGGAAGAAAGGTGCACTTATTTTTTTTTATAAAAATAATACACCACTAGCGAAAATTGAAAAAAAAAAGAATAATCTGGAAAAAAAAGAAAAAAAATAGAGATAAATACATTGTTGTCTTGTTATTGATAGTGGGTATGAATTAATATAGTGCTTAAAGGAGAAGGGAGCATTTTTGGGGTGATATTGTTTGTGAAAGTGAAGTAAATTGAAGAATTTATGCTTAAAGTTGATTATGTGGTATATTAAAGTGCTTAGGAGGGTTAGTCACTATTCCTAAATATATCCTACCGGTCCCTTAGCCCACATTACAACCATGAAAAAGACCTAATTGATTTTAGATCGAGCGAACCTACATTATTAGAGATTTACATTAAAGGCAAGCCTATGGTATCAATTATATGCATGTGACTTCTTTTGTGATGGTGAGCCATTTTCTTTGATATATGTGAGCATGAGATTTGAATGTGTGGATTCATTTTACTTTCTTTGCTTTGGTTGTGCGGGCACATGGTTTCACGAAGGATAGGTAACATTATTAGACTTCTCTAGGATGTTAGGTGTTCAAGCCATGAGTTTATTGTGACATGAGTCAGTTTTTGAGGCTAGGATTATTGTGAGCATATTGTCTTTGTTTGAATATTTTTGAAGAATGACATAAGTAAAGGGAAGTGTATGATGATTGCATATGCTAGAGTTTAATTGTTGCTATCAACCATAATCATTGGTGTAATGTGCTTCAAATATGTTAAGTGCTCATAGATAGAGTAAATTTTTGGTTGACTCGAGGACGAGCAACATTTAAGTGTGGGGTGTTGATGATAGGGTATAATTACGTATTTTAATCGATTATTACACTCTAATTTACTACACTTTAGTTGAGTTTGCGCTTTAATCACTAGTGTTTTACACTAACGGTGTATTTTATGCCTTGTAGGAGTGATTTCGAGCTATATAGATGTTATAGAATGAATTCAAGTGATTTAAATCTTTGAAGTCTAAGTAAAAGCCCAAGGAATTAAGCTGGGATCGTGTCAGGGGTCAACTTTGATAGTTAAGAACAAACGAAGATTCGAGTAGGTATATTGCTCACTGTCTAGTAAAATCTACATAACTTTTTGCTCAGAACTCCATTTGGGCTTCACAATATATGGTTGGAAAGGTACTCAAAGTTCTACAACTGTCATGTTTTAAGTTTTTCTAAATTCTGAACGGAACAGGGAAAAATGCACGAGATTTTAGCCAGCACGAACGAAACCGCGCAATGTGCGAATTTGGTAGCGCCCAGCCCTACCTGTGGCGCCCAGCCTTACCTGTGGTGCCAAAAACAGTAGCTCAAAATTTTGGGGTGCCGTGGAGGGCACCAGTGATGGGAATTTTGTCCAACATCGCTCGGGACAAGGTTATTTCGGCCCTAGACCTACCCAACACGTATAAAAGCAAGACTAAACCTATTTTTGAAGGGAGAAAGAATGAATGAGTTACATAATGGTTCGCTCGGGCCAGTACGACACTGGGTGCCATCCACGCCTCCTAGGTTTGGGGTGTGACAAAACTATTTGTCTATAAGAAGTCATATTAGAGAGATATTCATATTTTTGCGAGACTGCGCAGGCTGGTAGGTGACAAGTAGGTGCATCACCTATTTGCCAAAAGGAGATGCCTCAATTAAGTCGGCCAAGAGGGGAATTTAAGGGATAATTAACTCCCTTATTTCACTAATATGTCAGAACATTAAAACCAGAGTGAACCTTTGCAACTCCTCTCGAAAAGTCCCACACAAACCCTGGGTCATTTCGGATATTACGATGTGATTCTAGTGCCGAAAATCCCGGATAGCTTGCTAGTTCTCTTTATCCTTCATGTAGCTGAGTTAAGGGACTGTTTTTTGATGGATAAGGACTATCTTTTGTGGCTCTGCTCATTCCAAGTTAATTTATGCTTCTCCTTCCATTATCTGTGCTTGTAGGAGTTGTAACTCGACCGTAAAGACTAGACCTTGCGAGTTTCGAATGAGTGATATATTGTTTGTTGTTGCACCACTGTTGGATGGTTGTGAACTTATCTTTAAGTTTAATTCATGGATGGTTTATAGGATAAAGAGTCTTAATTATTTACTATTGGTTGTGTTGCTCAATTTGAAATAAAAGACAAGTCGAAACATGTTTTAGTAAACCAAAAAATTAGTTTTTAGTTGACTGTTTTGTGGGCTATTTTGCATTGCTGTTGGGTTGTCTATTTTGATAATGTTTTATGGAGTTTGGGAGGATAAATAGTATGGAGAAACACCACACAATGGAAGGGTGGTTGGCTGGTCGTTCGTCGTTACATTTTTGTAGGTTGTTGGAAACTACTTTGGTTGTCGTTTTATGTATGAAGTGATTAGGGTGTATGGGTTATTTTGTGGTGTAATGGAGATAAGGTTGGAACGTGATGCATACATGTTTTTATTGTTGTATTCTTACTATTGTTAGTGTATGGTATTGGATGAGGGCCTTGTTATAGGAAAGATGCTGCCAAAACTCACGTTAACACGCTACTAGTTTAAGTTGCAGACCTAGCTTTTACTCAGCACTGATTTTGAATCTTCTTGTGCTATGGTAGATTAAATTGATTTGTTGAGAAATTGCTTGGAAGGAATTAAGGACTCAATGGAGTTAAGGTATGTTAAGGCTATCCCTTCTTTCCTTTTGGCATGATGCATATGATACCACAAAATGAGCATATACGCAACTTTCATAAACAATCCTATTCTTAGAAGTACTAGGGTTGTCTATGTTCTTGATTCTCCATATATCCTACTACTATATTGTCTATTCATGGGTCTCATGATATTCTGAGAGATCTTATTGACGTACTTCATTATGCATTATATTCATTTATACATGTATATTGGATCCATGACCAGATGGAGTTATATAATATAATATATTATATGTATATTGTATATGAAAAAGGTTATGGTGTTATATACGTACCACCACCTGACTAACTATTATGCGGTAATGATTTTTCCCACAGTGGCTGAGATGATATTATGGGATGTCCTCAAAGTCTTGATGATGTTATGTACGCATATACTTATGCATGATACGACATTTATATGCACATGCATGAGCTTATAAATATTTCATGATTCACAAAGCTATTCAGACTTACTGGTTGAGTACTTTACTCTATGTTTATTTCATGTCTTTTATATACTACTTTTCATTCCTTACATACTCGATACTTTATTTGTACTGACATCCCTTTTGCTTGGGGATGCTGCGTTTCATGCCTGCAAGTCCTGAATGACAGGTTGACAGTCCTCCTAATAGGCTATTAGCTCAATGGAAGGTGTTGGTGCACTTAACTTGCTCCGGAGTTGCCTATTTGGTCAGTATGAGTTAGACATGTATTGATTGGTATGTCGGGGCCTTGTCCTGACCTTTATGACGTTTATGTACTCTTAGAAGCTTGTAGACAGATGTCATGTGTATGGAAACTTGTATGGCCTCTTCATCCTATGTTTTGAGTGTACAAATGTTTATGTCGGCCATATAGGCCCATATGTCACTTGCTTAAGTTTCTATATTATGTTGGATCGTCCTATGTCTAGTATTCTATTATGTTTTATTCTAATTTTCCCATGTTCCTTTTGTCCCATTTACCCATTATAGTATGATAAGAAACATACGTTATATTGGTACTCGGTTGAGTAAGATACCGAGTGCTTGTCATGGCCCTTCGGTTTGGGTCGTGATAGAAGTGGCATCAAAGCAATTCTGTCTTAGAGAATCTACAAGTCGTGTCTTGTAGAGTCTTGTTTATGGGGGTGTTGTGCACCACGCTTATAAGCAGGAGGCTACATGGAATTTAGGATTGTCACTCTTTCTTCTTATTCTAGATCGTATGGTATAGCTCAGTTGTAAGAATTCAAACTCCTAAATTATATTTTATTTGTAATACAATGAAACCTACATCCAGAAAAAGATGGTTGGTAATAGATTGAATGTGGTTGTGGAAAAGTTGAGTCAGAGGAACTTGGTTTTGCATTAAGCTTATGACGAGTAAATGTGAGTTCTTCAGCAGATCACGTGCATACTAAGATGTGTAAGCTTTTTAATAAGGAGCCCTAAAGCATGATTATCTATCCACCTATATGGTAAAAAGCAATAAGAGAATCAGAAGGTAGATACAACTTTCAACAAGTAAAATAAGCAAGGTAAAGAAGGTTACGTGGTACCCAATTAGTGAGATTATCAGCATTTACAATTCAGGCAGAGAAATATAAGTATTCTGAGCTACTTTCAACAGTAACAGAGATATATACAATTGACCAAACCCATCTCAAATATGCGCTATGGGAGATGACAGATATAGTTTAAGAGAAGGATGGGATATTCGGATCAAGCTGGGGTTAGAGTAACCCACAATTGTAATGGATTGTTATCATTAGCTAACATTTTTGAAGGATAGTGCAAATGTGGTAATAGGTGAATTCTAGAATAGTACAGTCAGATATGAATACTAGAATATTCAGAAATTTCAGAAGATAGGCAGTGGGATCCTAGAAGGGATAAATATTTACCTTATTATGACTCCAGCCCTAGAAAGAAAAAAAGAGAGAATGTTAGGCGTCTCGAAAAGCCAGCGAGATGAAGCAAGGGGAGCTAAAAGTGAAAAAAAATGTTTTGCTGAAGTTTTCAAAATAAAGTGATAGATAGGTAGATTAGCCGGAGAATAAGAAGAGAGTAAATGAAGCATTATTAGTAAGATGTGATAAATGAGTGATAATGGTAAATCAAAATATGACAGGATAACATAGTATATAGTCAAGTGAAGGAAAATACAAGAGGTGACAAGGGGAGAGTTAATTAGAACACAATATGAATGGTGAATCGATCACAACCCTGGAATACTTGTCTCTATTGAATACACAACAATCAATTCGTTACTTGATAATTTAATTATTATTTAGAATTGCAGTATAATATAATCATCTTATTGGACTTTGATTATAGCTGGATTGGATAACAATTTTAGTGATTTAGTGAGTAGTTTATACAAGTCTTGTGGGTTCGACACTCAACTTATCATTATATTACTTGTCGATCACGTATACTTGCGTGTGCGTTTTGATTCTTGCTGTATACGTAGATGATATCATATTAACAGGGAACAATCTTGCTTTTTTTTTTTTGGCAAATCCACTAGGCAAGATGCCTAGAGCTAGTTTTTTATAAATATTTGAAAATAAAGAATAAAGTGTTATGATGTCTTACAAAATGTTGGAGATTAACCTTGAACTTATACCATGATTGAATATTGCACTCACCCATGGTATTACATAACGAATTATGGAATAACAACCTATAAAAACTAGCCATAAGAAAATAGGGTCTGTTACACCCTCATTCATGCACTATCCAGGCTTGTTATTTGTCGAATGTTGAGCCAAAGTTGTGAATGGACTATCCCTGTAGTATTGCCCATCTCCTGCTTCTTAGTACTCTTCATTGGTGTCCATTGTTCCTTCTCGTAAGTTGGCCATATGTTGTAGTAGTGAAAAACCGGCCAGCACCACTCATCAAAACTTGCACAAATACTGCTCAGCACTTAATTGTAAACCTGCATTAAGAGCACTACCAAGAAGAAGTTCACTTACTTTCACTGCCCAGTGCAGTTGAACATAGTCGAGGATGCACTGTTTGCGTACAGATTCGTATGAGCTCCTACTGTAGTTCCTTGTAGTTCTTGACTAATCCAACAGTTGGATGTTGAACTAATGAAAAGCCTATGGTTCTTGCCGATCAACTCATCAAGTAGATCCGTGGATTGCCTCATAAGTCCCTCTAAGCATATTGACAAAATTCTGTGCAGCCATCTCTTGCTAATCCAGTGTTGTATCTCCTCTTTCTTTAATGCCATCCTTGCTTCCATCCTTATGCCCACTCTCGATTCCCTTCCAGTGGACTGAGTATAATGTACTAAATCCACCACATGAAAGTAAGTCAAAGAGTATGACATGGCCATAGCAACTTCCATTTTGAGTTCCACAGGTGATCTGCTCCTGTTGCATAGTTGAGCACTTTCTTCTAGCAAAACTGGCCATGCCGATTCTGTACCCAATCCTTTATAGTATTTGTTTCCATGAGAATCCACTGTTATCCTCTCTATTAGGCTCGTCATTGATGACTGCAACTTGCACATACTATTGTCCACGTTCGAGCACTTCCCATTACCTTGTGATACATCCTCTCTTGAGGTTGTGTTTCTCTACGTACTAAGGTTCCATCCAGCCAGTAGACACTTTCTTATGTAGTGTCATCCATCTGTGATTATCTGTATTTCCATAAGATTTAACATCGCCACACGCAATTTCAAGTAGAGTCACTGTCCAGCAATGGACGCGCATATCCTTTTTAGACCAGATTTCGTTTGACCTCCCAGTGTGTTCTATTAGTATCTTAACCTGAAGCTCATCCTGGGGTGTAGTTTTAGTGAGTTACATTGATAATTTGCTCCCTAACATATCTATCATACCCAATTCTCGACTGAAAAACCTGTCAATCATAAGGTCACAAAAACATAAAAAAAAGGCCAGTACTTCCTTTTAACCTTCCAGTGCTTGTGATCCATGCTGCTGAGTGAATACTACTCATATCGCTGTGGTAGTTTATGATCAGTTCACGTCTTGAGTGAGCCCAATCAATACTGCACAATCCTTGACTTAACTCCCTAGTTGTCCTTTTTTCCTCGCTTGTGCTTACCATTAATGTTCCTTCATGGGAATGAGCAGCTAGTGATAATACCACCCAATGAATTTGCATATAATGGTAAGGCAATGATACAGTATCGTCTCCTGCAAAACAGGAAACAGAGTTAGCAGAAAAACTAACCACCATCCTCTTCTTCACAAGGATTCGAACACGATGGCCAACAGTGTTGCCAAATTCTCCCCACCTCCTTTAGTCTTCTCTTCTCTTCTCTTTCTAGTTCCTTGCATCCCTTATTCTCGAGTATGGACATTGTCTTTTATCACCATTCACAATCCTCCTTCCTTGCACATCTAATAGATCCAAACTATTACACTCAATTGGACCATGATCTAGAGCGTAATTGGCCAAATGATCTGCCAACCTATTCCCTTCCCTAAAGATGTGATATTGTAACATTACTTGACTCTACCATCTTCCTTATTTCCTCCACATGTTCCGCAATCATCCAAGGTGGTTTCCAGGTTCCATCAATTACATTTTTAAGCATCATGGAATCAGTTTGCAACCAAAGGCGGTTAATACTATATTGAGAACAATACCTTAAGGCCTCCAGTATCGATTGCTTCAGCAATTGTGTTTGTAGTCTTCTGAACTTCCATCCCTTGTGCATACATGACATCTCCTAACTCATTTCTTATGCAAAAACCAATAGAACTCCTTCCCAGGTTCCCTCTCAAAGCCCCATCAGTGATAACCTTCACCCAGCCCTCGATTGGAAGCTTCCATAACACTTTATGCACTCTCAAGTTTGGTGAATAATTTTCAGCTTCCACATAAAAATAAAAAAGAAATTTTAAAAGGTAGACCTTGCACCCACATGCTCTTATAAACCATGCTGGCCTCCTTTCTCCTTCTTAAGAAATCCCATGAAGATTAACTGTAAACTCTCCTCTAGTTTCTAGCGTCCAGAATGTTCTATCTAGTTCATCATGAAGTGCTGGAGGTTTGATGCTCTCTAATATATGCATTGCTAGGTCTTCAGGTAACAGCTCCCTTATTCACACCTCATTCCAATTTCCATCAATCACCACATCATTCACATTATGCACTGATTCATCACAATAAAAATTCGGAGGAGTAACAAAATATAGTGCACCCAATCCAGTCCAATTGTCAAACCAGAATAGAGATGATCCCATTCTCGTTTGCCATAAAATTTGATGTTCAATCAATTCTCTACATTCAAGCATTTTCCTCCAAACATGTGAACCATTTCTCCAAGGCATCACCACTGCATTCAGCTTTTTATAATATTTTTAGTTCATGAAAGTACTCCAAAGTGTAGCTTCGGTTCTAAAGTTTCACTGAAGTTTGCAAAACAAGGCTTTGGATACGTCATTCAGTGATCGAAACGCTACACCACCTTCTTCACAATGCAAGCAAAGATTATCCCAAAATGCCAAGTGTCTACTCCACCCATCCACATAGTTGCTCCAGAAAAATCTGGCAAAGCATTTGTGCAGTTTATTGATAAAAAAAGAAGGTGGATTTAGTGTAGAAATCAAATGAATCGGCATGCTTTGTAAGACATGAGATATTAAAACTACTCGACCTCCAATAGATGAAAGCTTGCCCTTCCAAGATTGCAACTTATCGAGAACCTTGTTCATGATGCCTTGGTAATAATCCATCTTCCTTCTAGCATAGAAAATTGGACATGCCAAATAAGTGAATGGGAATTCTTGCCTCCCAATTCCCGTAATCCTTAGCACCTTCCTAACTATTTCATCGCTAGTCAAATGATGTATGTATATTGCAGATTTAGTTTTGCTGATCAACTGTCCGGATGCAACTTCATAAATCATATGTTGTCAATACTTCCATTATCAATTGAAGTGAAGTTGCATATGATGAAGAGAAAATAATTGCGTCATCTGCATAAAATATCCAGAAATATATATAAGCCAAACATTAAAGATAACAAGATAACAGCTACAATCAACTAATTTAGAATTAAAAGATGCTAGCTCTTCAGCAACCTCGACGTCAAAACTTTTTCAACTTGGTCGAACAATTAAAAGAGAGAAAAGATTATGGGAAAGATAAAGGAATTCTAAAAAAAAAAAAACTAAAGAACAACACGTTCAAATAATTTTTTTTACTGCAGCAATACTTCCGATCTCCTCCGGCCTCCCCCGTTGTTCTTCCTTTTTGTGTCTATTTATAGATGAATGGAGATTATCAGTAAAGATTGAGCTATTGCTCAGATGTGTGTATGTGATATCGTGTGTGATTACATAAAAGGTGGGGCAACGTGGTAACTGTGTGCAAATGATCGTGTGCAGGTGAAAAGAAAAACAGGAACTGCTTTTGTGTACTTAGTCAACATGGTTCTTAGTAAAGCAAATATTGCAATTGTGGGCAATCCTTGTCTCGTTCTGTGAGGGTTCAAATGAAATTTGTTAAAAAGAATATTGTTGCATTGGCAAATACATAGCCAAGAAACCCCGTGAGATTTTCCTTTTGTCTTGCTTTTATTCTTATTATTTTTACTTTACTTTTTTTTTCAAACATACAAAAATAAGAATATTAACCAACTACTTTTCATACTAAAAAATATAAAGAAAAATTTACAATTACATTGTAATTAATTTAAAAATCTAAGAGAATTATTAAAAATCACTAGCGCTCATCTAATTTAAAAAAATCATATATATATATATATATATATATATAAAATTAATTCAAAGTAAGATAAAAGTTTAAAATATTAGATTAGACCTAAAAGAATTATTTACACTAAAATAGTATAGTATTTGGGTGTGGTCAATTAGTTGTTCACATTGCCCGTTAAGAAGAACTGAATACCAATTGTTTGAGATGATTCCAAATACCAATCTAATATACCTCTCACGAAATCCCATTTTCCTCATAGTCTTAGTTAAATACAACCATGGTAGCCTATCATAATCTTTTGTCATGTCCAGTTTGATGACAACATTTGGTCCAGCCTTTGGTCTCAACCTAATTTCAATAATAATTTTCTGTGTAAGGAGCACATTTTCCACAATACTTCTACCTTCACAAAGCCAGCTTGCTCGTCAGAGATAAGATTAGGCAAAAGACGAACTACCCTCTCATGAATCACTCTAGAGAAGACCTTATTGATAAAATTACTAAGGCTAATGGGCCTCATATTCAGAAAAGGTACTCACATCCTTCTTCTTAGGTAATAAGAGCAAGTTTGTATGGGTCACAAACCTTGGTAATTCTTGGCCATTGAAGAAAGATTTTACCATATCAACTACATCTTATCATATGATATCCCGACAAGCATGAAAAAAACTGCATGTGAACCCATCTGGCCCTCCTACATTTGTGCCATTTAATCCAAAAATAACATGCTTTACTTCTTCAATCGTAGGCTAGGTTGCCTAGATCCTGGTTCTACTCCATTGTCTCATCTGGGGTACATGATCTAAAATTCCAAATGTAGTAGGAACAATAGACACATGAAATTGGTCTTGAAAGAAAGTTACTGCCTCGTTAGCCATTTCTTCAGTGTCATCAATCCAAGTCCATAACTATTTTAAATTCGCTTTAATTGTAGTTTTTTTTTTCTTCTTCCATTAACCTGTGCGTGAAAAAAATTTGTATTTCTGTCGCTATGTTGGAACCAAGCCATCCCAGATTTCTGCTTCCAAAACTCCTCTTCCAAACCTAGAAATTTAAACAATTCAGCTTGCACTCTTTGTAACCTCTCCCTATTTTGTATAGTAGGGTTTAGTTCAAGTTGTGTCTCATGCACTTTCACCTCCTCTTTCAAGCTTGCTATTTTCTATAAAATATCACCATATATAACCTTACTCCAATTTGATAAAGCATTCTTCAATTTTTTCAGCTTGTAATTGAATAGAATGAATGGGTTTGCTGCAAAGTCTGCTTGCCAACTCTCACTCACTACATCCTGAAAAGTGTCATGCTTAATCAAAAAGTTCAAAAATTTGGAAGGTTTCTTTTGGAGTAGAATTAGCATTACATGACAGTAACATTGGACAATGATCCGGCCCTATCTTAGATAAATGCGTAATTTCCAATAATTTCCATAGTTGTTGTAACTCCAAGTTGCCCAGACATCTATCCAACCTTTTGAAAACACAATCCTCTTCTGCACACCTATTCCACCATGTGTATATGCTCCCCTTGAATCCAAGATAAAATAAATTGTAAATATTTACACAATGTCTAAAGTCATCAACCTCATTAATATGTATTGGCAGACCACCAAATTTCTCTTCGTCATCCCAACACATTAAAATCTCCACCAACAAGCTAAGATAAAAACGCGTATAAGGTATCCCATAATTCAAGCCTTTACATTGCATCACATTTAACATAAACAAAGGTTAATATGAATTCTTTCTGCTCTTCAGTGTCCCACATTTTCAATATCAGTTGTTGTGCAGTGTTCATAAATACTATTACATAAAATCTCTCATTAAAGAAAGCCCAGATTTTATTTGATACATTGACAATTGCCTGTGAAAAAATAATTTTCCTCCTATATCTCTCAAGCTTCCTGGACTATTGCATTGGCTCCATTATCCCAATGAAGTGGAAATGATGTTACCTATGCATTGATATTAACCTTTCAAAGGCTCGCTTAGTGTTGACAGATCTGATATTCCAAATTATGGCATTCATCATTGGATATTGGATTTGGAGATCGCTTTTCTCGCTTGAACCCCAACTGGTTGCACACTATGAATCTCTTTCGACTGTTTCTTTCTTCCTCTTCCAGCAGATTTGCCTTTTTCAATTAGTCAAGGAGAGATATCACCCTACCTTGCAACATTTATGACGTTTTGAGTAGTTGATTTTGTCGCGACCCCTTTTTCTCGCGAAATCAGGTTTCGACATTTGACAACTCCTTTCAGAGGGTAGGGAAAATGAATTGGTTAGAGTCGCCACCTAAAGGATTAAGGTGCGTTAGGGCACCTAGAGCAGATAACTCATATAATATCAGGTTTGATTAGAAATATATACAAAATAATCCCAAAGTCTTACGTATTATACTTGATTGCAGGATTTAATCAACAAGGTGACAATTCATCAAAACCAGCTGAAAAAGGAGTGAGACATGCATAAGTACCGAGAACAAGTCCAAGCTTATTAAAATAGGACCAATACGGCCGCACTCCATTCTGTGCGGCCCGCAAAGGAGAGGTTCAGAGAGTACTCATCTCAGAAGGCAAAGCAATGCGGCCGCACTCTATTTTGTGTAGTCCGCAAAGAAGAGATTCAGAGAGTGCTCAATTTCAGGCAGCCAAGTGATGCTGCCGCACTCCATTCTGTGTGATCCGCATTGACTTCATTGCGACTGCACTCGATTTTGTGCGGTCCGCAAAGCTCAACTTTAGAGAGTTGTCAAGTTGGAGGATTATTACCAATGCGGTCTGCGTTCCATTTTGTGCGGACCGCAATAGGAACCACCGCGGCTGCGGTGCATTTTGTGCGGTCCACAGTGGCCGTGTTCAGAGAGGAGGAATTTCAGCTAATAGCCATAGTGTGGCCACACTCGATTTTGTGCGGTCTGCACCAGCCCGCCAGGGGTATTTTTGTTTAGAATTTTTGGCCTAGTATAAATAGTTTCTTTTCCCATTTTTAGGTCAGGAGTTAGATTCTACAGCTGAGCTGCGCTCGTGAATAGTGTTCTTTTACCATTTGGAGTAATTTTACAATAGTTTCATCATTGAATCTTCAAGTTTTAATTAGTAATTTAATATTATGAGTTTATCTTCATCTATTTCATTATTTTCCTCTATTATCATGAGTAGCTAGACCCATCAGTTAGGGTTGTGGCTCAACCCTAGGGTGGCTAATTGACGAGTCTTATGTTTTAAGATTTGAATGTCTGTGGGTGTTTGATATTTGGACTAATTTATGGGTTTATTGTTGAATTAGTGGTTGCAAACACTAGTTTATGCTTAGTTGATTTTGGCTCTTCTTGAGAAAGAGAACCTGAGTCTATAAAATTAGTCCAACAAGGACTTGGAGCGTACTCAAGATAATTGATAGTCCCAATTGAAGGGTTAAACCGAGATATCGTAATACCCGACTTGAACCTCAATTGCTTGCACAAATGATCATACTCATTTGATCTTGAGAAAGTCAATTAGGGCAAAATCACTCGAACTACCGAGAGGTATAGAGTGAGTAGAATCGTGCAATGGTTATATCGTAATCCCCAAATAAGGCAATCTAGCCTTAGATACAAGAACCCGTCAAGTATCCACCTAGGTGAAAGTCACTCCCCTAGTGCCTTTTAACTAATTAAAAAATCTTCAATAGTCTTCTCTTAGCTTAACTTAGCTTAATTTAGCATCTTGGTAGTATAAATTTAGAAGTAATATAAAAAACACAAAATGTTTAGAAGTGCAATTAGGAACAATTACGCAATTCTAACTTGGATAGAAACTTAGTTCCAATCTCTAGCTCCCTGTGGAAATCGTTCCCGACCTTCTCGGGTAAAAGCTGCTTCGACCTCTCTTGCTACTTTACAGTAGTACAGGGTTGGTCTTGCCAGGGAGATAACGGTCTTGATTATCTATCTAAGTAATTTTGTGAATTGTTCTTTTTTCCTTCTGTGTTACTAATTTGTGTGTGTCACAACTTCAGGTGCAAAATGGCAGCAAACAATAATGACCCTCTTGGCAATGTGGTTGCGGGGGAGGATGTAGATGATATTGGAGATGATGAGGTGCCTCTTGTACCTCAAGGACAACATAAAGGCTGTCAGGGCAATGCAAATGAAAATATTCCAGACCCTCCTCCGCCACCTCCAAGTGTGTCCCTTTGAGTTCTTCCCTACCAAGGCTATGCTAGTGCAATTGTCCCGCCCCGGATCTGGGCAGGCAATTTTCAAATTACCAATGTGATAATGACATTGTTGGAGCAGCGTGGGTATTTCATGGGTTCTCCCACTCAGAATGCTTACAAACATCTCAAGAAGTTCGTGGATACCTGTTGGGGGAGAAAGAAAACCAATGTGTCCGAGGATGCACTTCGATTGAGACTCTTCCCATTTTCACTTAGAGGGAAGGCACTGGATTGGCTTGAGCGACTTACCAACCATTCTATCACTACTTGGGATGAGTTGGCGGATAAGTTCCATTGCCAAATTTTTCTCACCGGGGCACATGGCAGCATTAAGGGACGAGATCTTACTTTCAAGCAGGAGCCCACCGAACCATTACACGAAATTTGGGAGAGATATAGAACCATGGTGAAGGAATGCCCCAACAATGATATGATAGAGGCAATGATACAACAAACCTTCTACCGGGGCATCAACAAAACGAATCAACACATAGTGAATCAACTGACTCGGGGTAATTTCATGAAGCTCCTTATGATGAAGCTTGTGCTATTCTTGACGAGATAGATGACATATCCTCCGCTTGGCAAAGTAGAGCCAATGTGCCACGGGGTCACCCCACGGTCACTCACTTGCACAAAGAAATACATGACTGTGGTCAGGCTATAGCAGAACTTACAACAACAATGAACGAATTAGCAAAGGCACAGTTACAATAAGTTCAAAATCCTCGCCAATTGAATGCCATGGAGGGTGTCAACATGCTAGTGAACAATAGAAGACAAAGAGGTCAACAGAACCAAGGGAGTTCGGATCAATTTGACAATGATTGTGGTGTATTCCAAGATGATGGGTATGATGGGAAGAATGAAGAGGTACAATATGTGAATAATTATCAAGGCCAAAGGGGCAATTCTTCTAACCGGCAGCAACAACGGAGATCCCAAGGCAATTGGGGTAACCAACAACAAGGCAACAACAATTGGAATAATCAACAACAAGGGAACAACAATTAGGGAAACAATAATCAAAATCCAAATTGGGGCAATCAAAACAACAATCGGAGCAATCAGGAAATTGGGGTGGAAACAATAACCAGGGTGGATGGAACAACAACCAGGTAAATTAGGGGCAAGGCTTTCAAAGGCCCCCAATGTACCAACAACCGAGAAATCCACCACATTTTCCATCCCAGGGTCCTAGTTCTTCCAATAATGAAATGGGGAGAATTGAAATGATGTTTGAACAGATGATGAAAAAGAATGCTGACTCCGATGCACAATTGGCTTCTTACAACACTTCAATCAGTAATTTGGAGGTTCAGCTAGGCCAAATCTCACAGTCCTTGAATACTCGCCCTAAGGGGGCTCTACCAAGTGATACGGTAGTTAACCCAAAGGGTGGGAATAATCATGTTATGGTGGTAACTACAAGAAATGGATGGGGCGGTGATGTGAATGCCTCCAAACAAAAGCAAATTTTAGGTGATGAAGTTGAGTTAAAGAAGATGAAGTTCCTTTGTTGGTTAAGAATGTAATTGATGAAAATGTAAATGAAGAAGTGAGGATTAATATTCATTTTGCCGAGGTGGAAACACAAAATGACATGAACCCGTCTAGGGAACACGTAATAGACATGCCAGAGCCGACTGTGCCAAAAGCCAAGGCACCCTTGCTTAGTCCACCTCTTCCTTATCCTCAGAGGCTAGCAAAGTAGAAAAATGAGAACCAGTTCAAAAAGTTCATTGACATGATGAAGAGCTTATCCATTAATATGCCTTTGGTTGAGGCTTTCAAGCAAATTCCTGGCTATGCTAAATTCATGAAAGATTTGGTGACGAAGAAAAGATCCATGGACTGTGCAACTATCAAGATGACCCACCAAGTTAGTGCTATAGTACATTCAATGGCTACGAAGTTGGAGGATCCCGGTGCTTTCACCATCCCTTGCACTATTGGGAGTGCAGACTTTGCTAAAGCTCTATATGATTTGGGGGTGAGTATCAACTTGATGCCCTACTCAGTTTTCAAGACTTTGGGTATTGAGCAACCGAGGCCGACTTCCATGAGATTGCAAATAGCGGATAGATCAATGAAGAGACCATTGGGTATTATCGATGATGTGCTTGTTCGGGTGGACAAATTTATCTTGCCAGCTGATTTTGTGATCTTGGATTGTGAGGTAGATTATGAAGTTCCGATCATATTGGGGATACCTTTCCTTGCTATAGGAAAGGCCTTAGTTGATGTGGAAGCAGGGGAACTCACTTTCCGGGTGGGTAATGAAAAAGTGGTCTTTCATATGTGAAAGTCAATGAAGCAGCTCAATTGTATCGAAGTGTGCTCATTTGTGGATCTTGTCATGGCTGTGATAATTGATGATAATAGTGCGATTATCAATGTAGAGGACCCTCTGGAGGCCGTATTGTTGAATCTTGATGTCAATGATGATGAGGGCCGAGTGAAGTGCGTGAATGCTTTACATGGAATGGGCTCTTATTCTTATGAGCCTTGGAAACTCTCTTTGGATCTTGAAAATAGAGAGACTCCTCCAACAAAGCCTTCAATTGAGGAGACTCCGGTGTTGGAGTTGAAGCCATTGCCCCCACACCTCAGGTATGAATTCTTAGGCCCTAGTTCAACTTTGCCAGTTATTCTTGCCTCTTGTCTTACTAACATGCAGGTAGATGCCACATTGGCGGTACTCAAAAAGCGTAAGAAGGCAATTGGATGGACTTTAGCTAATATTCGGGGTATAAGCCCCGCATTCTATATGCACAAGATTATTCTTGAAGATGATGCAAAACCCTCCTTGGAACATCAAAGGAGGTTGAACGAGGTAATGCAAGAAGTTGTGAAAAAGGAGGTGATCGGGTGGTTAGATGCTGGGGTTGTGTACGCTATCTCTAATAGCTTGTGGACTTCGCCGGTGCAGTGTGTGCCGAAGAATGGTGGTATGACCGTGGTGACCAATGCTAAAAAATGAACTAATTTCAACCCGGACAGTTACTAGATGGAGAGTGTGCATGGACTACCACAAGCTAAACAAGGTGACCTACAAGGATCACTTCCCATTGCCTTTCCTTGACCACATGCTTGATCGTCTTGCTGGGAATGCCTTCTATTGTTTCTTGGATGGATATTCTGGGTACAACCAAATCTTGATTGCTCCGGAGGATCGGGAGAAGACCACATTTACTTGACCATATGGCACCTTTGCCTTTTCTCGGTTGACTTTTGGGTTGTGTGATGCACCAACAACATTCTAACGGTGTATGATGGGTAGTTCACTGATATGGTGGAAGATATTTTGGAGGTGTTCATGGACGACTTTAGTGTTTTGGGTGATTGATTTGACTAATGTTTGAAAAATCTGGATAGAGTGTTGGTATGTTATGAAGACACCAATCTTGTGCTCAATTGGGAAAAATGGCATTTCATGGTTTAGGAGGGCATAGTGTTGGGTCATAAAATTTCAAAGCATGGAATAGAGGTGGACAAGGCCAAAATAGAGGTGATTTCAAGGCTTCCTCAGCCCACTTCTGTCAAGGGGGTTCGAAGTTTTCTTGGGCATGCAGGGTTCTACCGGAGATTTATCAAGGACTTTTCGAAGGTAGTGAATCCTTTGTGCAAGCTACTAGAAAAGGATGCCAAGTTCGTGTTCGATGAGGGATGTACGCAAGCATTTGAACTTCTCAAGCATAAGTTGACCACTACCCCTATCATTACCGCACCTATTTGGAGCTTGCCTTTTGAGGTCATGTGCGACGTGAGTGATGTTGTGGTTGGGGCAGTTTTGGTCAAAGAATGAACAAAATGTTTCATCCGGTGTACTACGCGAGTAAGAAAATGAATGAGGCTCAAAGGACTACACGGTAACTGAGAAAGAGTTGTTGGTTGTTGTGTTCGCAATGGAAAATTTTTGGCCATATCTCATGGGAGCCAAGGTCATAGTGCATACCGATCATGCAGCTCTTGGGTATTTGATTATGAAGAAAGACTCCAAATCTAGGCTGATGCGATGGGTCTTTTTACTTCAAGAGTTTGATGTGGAAATTGTGGACCGAAAAGGTAGTAAAAACCAAGTAGCGGACCACTTGTCCCGCTTGGAGGAGGAAGGGAGGCCATGTGATGGCCTAGAGATCAATGATGCATTTCCCGATGAGCGGCTACTTTCTGTGTCAATGAATGATATGCCATGGTTTGCGGATGTTGCTAATTACCTTGTGACTGGTATAATCACGTGTGAGCTCTCTTCTGACCAAAGGAAGAAGCTCAAGTAGGATAGTTTGGATTTCCATTGGGATGAACTGTACTTATTCAAGATTTGCACCGATGGACTGATCCGAAGATGTGTCCCTGAGGAGGAGCAGTTGAGTATCTTCGAAGGTTCTGAGTTATGGGTTTTATTGGCCAACTTTTTATAAAGATACGAGTGATCTTGTGAAGAGGTGTGACGAATGTCAAAGAGCGGGTGGTATTTCGAAGAAAGATAAGATGCCTCTCAACACGATTCTAGAAGTGGATATTTTTTATGTGTGGGGTATTGATTTCATGGGCCCATTTGTAAGCTCGTACGGGAACACCTACATTCTAGTGGCGGTTGACTATGTTTCAAAATGGGTCGAGGCCGTGGATTTGCCCAACAATGAAGCTCGAAGTGTGGTTGCGTTTCTCAAAAAGAGCATTTTTACAAGGTTTGGCACTCCTCATACAATCATAAGTGATGGGGGGTCGCACTTTTGCAATAGAGCTTTTGATACCTTGCTTGCAAAGTATGGTGTCAACCACAAAGTTTCTACTCCTTATCACCCTCAGGTGAATGGCCAAGTTGAAGTCTCAAATAGGGAAATCAAGAGTATTATGTCTAAAACGGTCAATGCAAATAGGACCGACTGGTCTAAGAAGTTGGATGATGCTCTATGGGCTTACAGGACTGCTTACAAGACTCTGATTGGTATGTCTCCATACCGGTTGGTGTTCAGGAAAGCTTGCCATCTACTGGTTAAGTTAGATCACAAGGCCATATGGGCTTTGAGGAAATTGAACCTTGAATGGGATGTGGCAGCAAATCTTCGTGTGGAGCAGCTTAATGATCATGATGAATTATGATTCCATGCCTACTCCAGTTCATCCTTGTACAAGGACAAGATGAAGTACCTTCATGGTAAATATGCTCGTGGCAAGGAGTTCAAAGTGGGTGATTTGGTTCTCTTGTTCAACTCTCGGTTACGTTTGTTTTCGGGAAACTTAAGTCAAAATGGAGTGGACCTTTTGAAGTGGTGTTTGTGACTCCGTTTGGTACACTAGATTTGAAGAACAAAAATAGGGAGGTTTTTAGAGTTAATGGGCACAAAGTGAAACACTACCTAGGAAAAATTGATGACAGCCACGTGGTAGCACTTCTTCATCTAAAGTGATTGATGGTAACATGTGTCGTGCCGCGACGTTAAACCAGGCGCTTCTTGGGAGGCAACCCATATGCCTTTCTTTTCATTTATCTTTGATTTTCTTTGTAGTATAAGATTTATTTTTAGACTGACTGGTTGTGAGATGTTGTAGGATTGTGTTGATGTAGTGCAGGACAAAGTGGAAAACAAATTGATAAGTCTCTGAAGTTTGCAATGTGGACCGCACTACATTTTGTGTGGCCACAAACGACTTAGTTCGGGGGCATAAAATCAGTGCGGACCGCGTTGATGGTTGATGTTGAAAACTAACTCTCTGAAGTTTGCCACCACGGCCGCATTACATTTTGTGCGGTCCGTGGTGGACCATTGAGGTTGCGAAACATTTTGTGCAGTCTGTAGTGGTTTCCTTCTCAAACTTGCATGTTCCTGAGTAATGCGGATCGCAATACCATTTTGTGCGGTCCGCGGTGGGTAAGTCACCTGGGGCCCATGGCCTTTTTCTATAAATAGGACCTGAGGCCCTCCATTTAAACTTTTCGATCTCTTTACTCTCAAAGCCCTAAAAATCAAGGTTCATCACTGTCACTCCCTAAAATTGCACGAACTCAACTGAATTGTTGCGAATAATCATCTGTGCATCTCATTTCTGGTAACTTTAATTCCTTTGTAGTTGTTTAATTTTGCTATTTTCTTTTGACTTTCAATTTTCTCTTAGTTTTTCTTCTTTTCTTCCCATTTTTCTTTTCAATTTGTAGCTTAGTTAAGTTAACCCTATTTTAACTAGGCATAATTAGATAAAACACTGAAGCAACACCTAGGGAATCATTATTAGGTAAAAATTTGGACAAAAAATGGACAAAACATTAAACCCTAGGTTGGTGCTGCTGCTAAGCACCTAATGCGGACCGCGGTGATTTTTGTGTGGTCCACGGTGCTTATGTGCTGTCCGCGGTGCTATTTTGTGCGGACCACAAGGAAATAACCCCTGAAAGTGAAACTTGAGACTGCGGCCGCAAAGGATTTTGTGCAGTTCGAGGTGCCTCAATGCGGACCGCATTGCATTTTTTGCGGTCCACGATGCAAAGATTCATAGAGTGGGTAGTCTGAACCCCACCTCTATGCGGATGACAATGGATTTTTTGTGGTCCGCAGTGGCCTCTTTGCAGCCGCACTGCATCTTGTGCGGTCTGCATTCTGCAACTTTGTACTGCCTGCAACTATTTTCCTGCAACTATGAAATTAATTGATTATGTTGACACTAACAAAGCATGATTGAATGTTGCTTGCAGACAATGGTGAGATGAAGAGGCAAAGGTGATAAACAACCAGGACGAGGAGATTCCTCCCGTGGGAGGGGACGTGGAAAGATAAAATTGATCCCCCAAGTTCGGGAAGCAATTAAAGCAACAAGGAAGGAAATCCGGACCATTGATAGAGCTTCTTCCCACACATCAGGAAGTGAGTATGAGCTTTCCCGGGAAGTATATGACTCTGCCTCCGTACCGGAGTATATAGATGACTTCTCGGACATATTTAGACTGACAGATGACCCTACTCCTCAAGGCTCTCTCGCTACCCGAGCAACAGTGCGTGTATCTTCTGAGTCGTCTGAGGGATCAGCCGTTGGCAATGGCAAAGAATATTCCACATCTCCTATAACTTCAATATCTGGAGAGAGCCCTGTAGTAGAAGTAGGGGATGAAGTTGAAGGGGGTGAGCCTCAGGTGGGAGGAGTAGAGAGAACTAGAAATCCGGAGGCATGGCAAGACCGGTTTGTAAGTGAGGTGGCCTACCATAAGTTCAGAGAATGGTGGCCTGAGAGGAAATGGATTCCTGAACGAAGTTTCGTTGATAGAGACCTCTTGCCTCACAGCCCTAATGTGAGAAGACAGTTCAGAGAGAGAGTGAACTGGGAGTACTTCTTAAGCAATTGTGAGGATGGAAACGAGCACCTGGTCAAGGAGTTCTACACCAATGTTTCCCACATAAAAAAAGGGCACCAAAGTGACCAAGGTGCAGAATTTAAAAGTACTATTTGATGGAAAAATAATAAATGACTACTTGGTCTTCAATTAGGAGGATGAATCATTGTATTTGGAGAAGATGACATTGGGTGAGGAAGCTCGTCCTTGGTTGGCTGTGGGAGTGAAACTCTTGAGGAGACCTTTGATTTTCGAGGCTAAGGGGTGGGAGAAATTCGTGTGCAGAAGACTAGACCCGACTGCCAATAAGAACTCATTCCCTCTTCACCGGGATATATTGGTAGCATCAATCATGGCGGGGTACCCGATTAACATCAGGAATGTGATGTCTCGTGTTATTACGCGGGTGGTGAACGAAGGTGACAGAAACTATCCCTTCCCCAGCTTTTTGACCATGTACTTGAAGGACTTAGAGGTAGAGAAGAAGAAATTTGATGTGAAAGTGAAAACAAAGGCACCATTCTCATGGTACAGCCTGCAGGGTAATGAAAACCCTAAAGGAAAGAACTACAAGGGAAAAGCCGTTACTTCAACTGGCCAGTCTGAAGAGCTAGTAGTGGTAGTGGCTCCTACTCAGCCTCCTTCCACCCCAACAGATATATCCTCAGGTCCATCCACTTCTACAGTTCCAGACATACCTTCCACCACTGCCTACCCATTGACTGCCCACCGTCTGAGCCAGACCTTTGCCAGCATCAACAATTGGACGCAAACAACTTCTTCTAAATTGTCTGTACTATCTACTACGGTGGCATCCCAATCAGCACCTTCCCTTCCATAGGTCCCACAGTCAATTGAGGAAACTCTCAAGGAGCTTCTGGACAGCCAGAAGAAGCTCCTAGAGAACCATAAATTGATCACAGAGGCCATTGATTCACATGGGAAAGAACTCAAGGAGCTTGCAAAGGAGGCAAAGAAAATGAGGAAGACTCGGGCTTCAAAAGAGTCGGTGAAGAAGCTTAGGGTAGAGGTTGACACGATGAAGGCAGATCAGCTGCCTTTAGATTTGTTATTGCATGACCAGCACCAGCAGCCCAGCCCCAGCCAGAGCAGGAGTTAGAGCGGCCTTCCAAGAGGAGGAGGGTGATTCCCCGTTCGGATGATGCAGTCATATAGTTGGAGGACCCACATGGAGATTCCTCCAACCAGCCCAGGACTCAGTCCAGGTCCAGGCACAAGTCTTAGCAGAGCCACAGGCTACAGGGAGCCAATCACAGGTTCTCGAGCAAACAGAGGACCCAGAGACCCAGACTCAGGATCACATGCAGACGGAGGACCCATAGGGAGTTTCTTTTTCCTCCCTTCTCTCTTTTTGTGCTTATTTTGGTTAGTTGGTATTGATGACAATGCAAGCTTTCATTTGAGGAGGTAGCCCTATTTGGATTTGGATGATTGTACATATGATAATATTTTATGCTTTTTTTTTTTATCTTTGGTATGTATATAACTTTAGCATTTCATTGCATTTTTCGTACTTTTTACTTTGGGTCTGTATATAAAGTTACCTTCTTATGTATATATTTATTCTCCCAGTTGTATATTCGTATAAATCCCCTCTTGTACATATTTATTTTACTTTCCGTATTTTTTATTTCTTAGCATCTTATTTTATGTTCGTAGCTGTGAGCACGTGATTTTTGCCCTATAAAAGAAATACTCCCAAAAATTCAAAATAAAACAATTTTCTTTTTGTGTAATTTTTAGATTTTTCGCGACATTTTTGGATAATTATTTGTATTTGTCTGTACATATTTATTTGTTAAATTAATATAAAATACAAAATATGTCACATTTGCATCTAGGATATAATTATACATTTAGGAGTAATCAAGTTTGTTTTACAAAAAATA
>MU673681.1:127421-155551 GCA_026770625.1 Nicotiana glauca | reverse complement strand
GGAATCCCCTATTGCCCTGACCGGGCCTGAAACGACTCCACTGCTGCTGGCTGGGCCCTGATGGCGGTGCACTGGCTGAAGAGTGTGCAACAGACTGGGAAGGCCTTGATGACCCTCCCCTAAAAGCTAATCTTCCCCCACCTAGCGACTCTCCCATGTTGCCCGTAGATCGGGACTTGCCGTTACTCTCTCTCGCCATTATGTTCTTCAGCTTACGGTCCTCTGTGGCCTGAGCAAATGCTACCATCCTTCCGTAGTTCATGTCAGAATTCAATGCTGCAGTAGATGCCTCATTAATAGTCAAAGGATTAAGACCCTGAACAAACCGACGCACTCTAGCCTCCATGGTGGGCAACATATGAATAGCATACTTGGACAAGCGGGCAAACTCCATGTGGTACTCCCACACACTTTTGTTACCTTGCCTCAGATTTTCAAACTCTGCTGCCCGGGCTGCCCTGGTCTCAGCGGGCAAGAAATGATCAATGAAAGCATCAGCAAACTCACTCCACCTCGCCGAAGGGCTTCCCTCCTCTTGGGAGTCTTCCCATAACTCAAACCATCAATAGGACACCCCCTTCAGACGGTAGGCAGCCAACTCCACTCCCTCCGTCTCAGTCGCACGCATCACCCTGAGGGTCTTGTGCATCTCATCAATAAAGTCCTGAGGGTCTTCTTCTGAATTGGAACTTGTGAATACCGGAGGGTCTAACTGAAGGAATCTATTTACTCTGGAAATAGTAGAATCCCCTGGCTGGCTGGATGAACTGGGTGCAATATTTGACCTTTGGGCCTGAGAGGCCACCAACTGAGTCAACATTTGGATAGCTCCCCTAAGATCCCCATCAGAAACACTAGAACCGGAAATCGGGACTAGAGGCGGGACAGGAGCATCAATAGGAGGGATAGTGGTACCCTCCGTAGTTGTAGGGACGGAGGTAGTTTTTTCTGGGACAGAAGAATCCGGCAGGGTAATAGCAGGGCGGCTACGCTCACCCGCAACATCAATCAGTGAATCATTAACCACTCCTGGGGTGGCATTGGCTTCTTGGCTAGTTCTTGCCTTCTTCTTAGGTGCCATTTACTGAAAGATAGAACAATGCACCAATTAGGAAATAAAAAGTTTCATCGCACGATCCAGAATTATCAAAGAAGGGTGTTATTCCTAAATGCCCAAGTAGCCTCCAACTTATAGATGTGGTCGACTTCACACCGGTAAGAAGGACTCTACCCGGCACGGCTTCAAGACATCCTAGGACACTTTTAAAACCTTAGGCTCTGATACCAAGTTTGTCACGCCCCAACCTCGGAAGGCGCGACCGGTGCTCAATCGAGTGAACCCGACGGAGCAAGCCTTATAGAACACTTCCTACCCCAAACCAATATGAATACGGGACCTAGGCCTTTCATTAATACAGACGGGAATACATGATACATATTATAACATTGGTTCATTTTATTTACAAAGGTTTACCGTACATAAGTCAGCTTTAAGGAGTCCATTAAAGTTACGGTTTAAGGAGATCACAAGTTTAAGATTAAAACATACACATATAGTGGACTCCCCCAACACCCGTACATAACCCACACTAGTGTCTTTGGAGCCTCTAAGGATACAACAAATAAACATGACTATGCCGGCAACAAGGCCCCGGCCATATCTCAAAAGCGAAAAACTGTAATAACAAAAGATACACTAAATAGCCCCATGGAAGATAAGGGGTTCACCGAGACTTCAGGTAGATAGATGCTCTGCTACACACGGTCGGCACTGTTTGCTATGAAGCCACCTACAATCATAACACGAATGTAGCGCCCCCGGCAAAGGGGCGTCAGTACATTTGAATTGTACTAGTATGTATAACTAAACACCATTTTACCAGAAAGAACTATCAAATAGATACAAGCAATTAATACGGGCAAATCAAGAAATAGTTCACATAGTTTATCATACAATTTCCACAACAAGGTCAGGGCAATTCTGTCACGAGTTCACCACTATTCTCATTACCACCACCATCTCGAGCGGAGTCCGGTCGCGACCCGACCGGCTAGGTCACCTCATCGGAGGTATTACTCACAATCAATATTTCACTTCCTTTATCCAGAATTCAATATCAGCATATTACCACCATGTGTGCGGCATGGCGTCCGATCACGACCCGACCGGCTAGGTCACCTCATTGGAGGCATTACTCAATCCCCAACGGTCAACACGTTCAACTATCAATCCCACACAATTCAAGGATGATTCAAGTTACCAATCACAGGTAAGTGAGCACATAGCTAGCATGGGTAGTTCTTCATTTCACTGTCGGCTCATAGCCCAAGTAATACAACACATAATCATACTTTCCATCATTCCCTAATTATCAAGATTTGTAAATTATTGACATCAAGGCACATCCTTCACGAACATTTATAGTTCTATACAAATCAATTAATGCGTAATGATAATCAATACCCAAACCAATTCAACTCTTACCATTCTTTCACAATGACAATGGAGCTCAATTTCTAATAAAAGGTGGTTTTAGCCATACATACCTGGAGTCGAATTTCCTTTCCTTTTATTTTATCTCCTACTTCCAATTCACCCAATAATCTAGCAGCGTCAATCTAGGTCACAAGTTACACATATATCTTAGAAACAAATTTCTCAATTACTATCCGAGCTTATTTGGGTTATCGAGCACCTCCCCTTACTTCTACCCATTTCCATTTTACTAATCTTTAGGTATAAAGAACATGCATGAGTGTTTTGACTTCCATTTTCAAGAATTAATGCATAAAAATCCCTCTTTCTATTAGAATCTGAAAATCAAGGGAAAAAGGGTTAGGGTTTTTACCTTTAGAAATGGAGATGAAGACACTAGCTTTAGAATTTTTCGGACCAAGCAATTCGAGAAATGATTTTTAAAGAAGATGAACTTTTCCCTCAAGAATCTCTCCTCCCTCTCTCTTATTTTGTTCAAAGAATGTGTAAAAATAAGGGGTTAGGGCGTTATATTAGAAAAGGGGTCGGGTTTTAAAATTAAAAAAATAGAATCCCGGGTGAGATCTGCGATCGCAGAGTAGACATGTGGTCCGCATAATGGACCGTAGAATTGCTCCTCAAAACCCAAATGTTCTGACACGATCTGCGACAAGAATGCAGTCCGCATTCGTGTTCTGCGGTCGCATAATGCGCCGCAGAATTGACCGCATTTTAACTTCAATTTTTGACAAATCTTCTGTTACACTCTGCGGTAGGAATGCTGTCCGCATTTCGTTTCTGCGATCGCAGAATGGGCCGCATTTTTGACATCATCTTAGACCAATTTTTTGCTTCACTCTGTGGTAGGAATGCGGTCCGCATAGCTGATCTGCGACCGCATTCTTGACCACAGAATTGACAATTTTCTGGAAAAATTTATTCTTTTGATTTTTAAAGCTTATATCTCCACCGACGGTCCGAACCGCGACGAGCAAGCTTGCTGCGAAGAATTCTACACATTCCTAACACAATATTCGTACCTTGACACTATGAGCTACTAGGTTTTAAGCACAAAATTTCACGGGGCCTTAAAAAACCAGTCCACAATCAAACACGGAAATTGAGAGGAAAAGGAAATGAAAATCAAAATTCAGCAATCCGACTGAATTTGAGACTTCCAAAGACTGTTCTATTTTCATTTTTTTTGGTTTCGTTGTCAAATATGAGTTTTATTTAGCTTGCTGTTTCGAGCATACTGGGAATGTCGAAATGTTTGAGTTATTTTTCAAGGCTAAAATCGAGATCTAAAAGGCTGTTTGTTGCTATTTCGTTGATGATTTTGTTGAGTCCGTGCAGCTGAGTTTTCCAGTCCTCTTCGCCTTTAGTTGATTCTGTTTCTGCCTGTTTTGCTACTGTCCGGTTGAAATTTACACGGATGCTCTGCTGATTTTTGCGGGCATTGTTAGCTAGGTTCGATTTCAAGTAAGTACTCCTGTATTATGCTTTTCATCAAATGAAAATGATCAAATGTGTTTGAATTGTTACTTTCTTTTGGATTTTTGAGACTATGAATATGTTCAGTTGTTTTTCCGGATTCCCTGTGTTCACCCACCAGATCTGTGGAGTTTTTTTTTTGCTATTAACTTTAATTTAGTTGTTTTAACATAAGGAATGAAATGCTTATGGAATCAGTGGGATCTATTTGCAGACCGTGTATGATTTTTGAACATAAATAGCTTCTTCAATTTGGCTTCAATATACAGAATAAGTTGGGTTAAAATCTGATTTCTTGCTGATCATTTCTGCTTCATTTCTCTATTGCCGAGTTTGCAAATCTCAAAGTGCAATGTTTTTGATTGGATGGTATTCCTTCAGTTTTGAGCATCAAATTAATATATTGTGCTATTTCCTTCTGGAATGAACGGTGGTCTTTCATCAAGTGAAAGTAATTACTTGTTGATGTTAATAAATGTAGTATTTTTTTTTAAGCTAGTAAATGATGTCTGCTATTGATTTAGTCTTTGGCTTGGTTTGATTTGCTTGATCTTAAGCGTAATGAGATTATTGAATCTAGAAAATTGGTACGGTCAAATAGATGAATCGTTGAATTTGTGTGCTCAAATTGCTTCTCGGGTTGAATACTTGGTCGTAATTATTGCACAATCATTTCTAATTCTTTGGTTGAGATTGAAGTCATGTAATATGCCCATTGAAGTATAAGCAGATTAGTTCTCATTATTTAATAGTAGTTGAATTGGAATTGACTTTTGTTTTGAACTAGTAATATAAATTGGTCTCGTTATATTTATATCATCGAATAGATTACCCTTTGAAATAAATTGAGGCGCGCCATGCTAAATAAAATTTCAAAACACATGGCCCTCACTTAATTGATTTTAATCCTTTAGAAATCGAGGCATGCCATTTAGCGAAATTTTATGGCCCTCGCAAAGTTGCCAACGCCTAGTTACTTTAGGATCTCCTTTTAATAAATCTACATTCTTAAACTCGGGTGTACATTTCATGTGACCCAAATCCAAATCCTAAAACGTTGAATAAAATGTGTTGCGGATCCGGGTGCATTTCATGTGATGTGATCCAAAACGACGTTCAAACCTTCTTTAACATTAATGAAAGAGGTGAATAATTTTAAAATTGCACTATAGGATGACATGTATAAAAATAAAATTTAAGCCATTTATAATAGTTTAAGCGACTGTGCTAGAACCACAGGATTCGGGGGTGCCTAACACCTTCCCTCGGGTCAACATAATTCCTTACTCATAATTTCTGGTTCGTAGACTCCAATTGGGAAGTCGAAATTTTCCTCGATTTGGGATTCAAGTTAAACCGGTGACTTGGGACACCAAAAGCCAATTCTATCCCAAGTGCCGACTCTAAATAAATAAATAATCCCATTTCGAATAATGTCATTTTAAATAGAAAAACTCCCTTATACATTATCCTTCGGGGTAGGTGTGTAAAAAGGAGGTGTGACAATTACTGACTTGTGGAACAAGTTAAAGCCTAAAATTCCTTAGAAGACCCTACTAGAAGCTTCTAAATTAGTTACCCAAGATTCCCTAGTTAGATTACCTATACTACCCTTTAATGACCTGTTTTTACTTTCAAACATCAGTAGACAAATGACCCAAAGGCCTTGGGCTAACCGGGCTAGCAAATTCTATAGCCTTTTGGGCTTCTGAACCTTTAAGGCCCATATTGTGATAAGAAAATCACAGGCCGCAAAACAAGTAAGCCCAAACCATTCTGCCCTTTTGGCATCAGAAGAAAAAATTAATGGAATAGATTAAAAGAAACAACAAAATGAAATTAAGATACTGAAGAAGAAAAGTATTAACTAAAATGCTGAAAATTAACTAATGTGACTTGAATCTTAAACATGCAACACATTGAATCAAACTAACAAAAGCAAAAAAAAGAAAAACAAAAGAACTAAGAAGAAATAAACAATATGCATATAAGGGCGGACAAAAAGAAAATAGGAGATAGAAAGGGGAAAGAGACAAAGGTAGAGGAACATGAGAAAAGCATAACACAAAAATAAATAAAGGCGAAGAAATACCTAAAAAAAAGAATTGGGAAAAGGGCTTGAACGACTTCAATGTTCTCCGATTTGGGGCGAAGAGGAGTGTTAGTCAAATTATTCTTGCAAGAACAAATGTCTAACACTCATTTTGGCCCTAAATCAAACTCGAAAGCTCAGAGAGTAACGGGGTCAGACCTTTGAGTGAAGGATCGAAGGGGGATACAAGTCTAGGGTTCTGGTTTTAAGATCTGAAATTAAGGAGACGGGGAGAAGATTCAGGGGAAAATGGTTGTGGTTTTGTAATGACCCGACCAGTTGTTTTGAGCCCTAGCGTGTCGTTCAGCAGTCTGAAGTCATGAGCAACTTCATTTCAGGTATTATGACTTGTACGCGTGGTCGGAATTGAGTTTCAGGAAGTTCAGAGTTGATTTGGAAAGAGAATTCTCATTTCGGAGGCTTAAAGTTGAAATAATAAACTAAGATTGGAATTTTGAGTAAACGACCTCGAAATCGATATTTGAAGGTTCCAGAAGGTTCGTATGATGATTTCGGACTTAGGCGTATGCCCAGATCGGGATTTGGACGACCCGGGAGCATTTTGGCGCCTATTGTGGAAGTTGGAATTTTGGAAGAAATTTCATAAGTTTGGCTTGAAGTGCATTTCATTGTTACCAATGTCCGTTTGAGATTCCAAGTCTAGGAATAGCTTCGTATGGTTATTCTGGAGTTGGGAGCGCGATCGGAAGTGATTTCGGAGGTCTGTAGGTCATTTTGGAGCCATTTGGCTAAAGATAGAAATTTTAAGGTTTTTAAGAAGTTTGACCGGAGGTGGACTTTTTGATATCGGGGTCGGAATCCGATTCCAAAAGTTGAAACAGGTCCATAATGTTGAATATGACTTGTGTGCAAAATTTGAGGTCAATCGAACGTGATTTGATAGGTTTAAGCATCGAAAGTAAAAGTTGGAAGTTCTAAAGTTCATAAAGCTTAGATTGGGGGTTGATTCATTATTTTACCGTTGTTTGATGTGATTTGAGGCCTCGAGCAAGTCCGTAATGTGTTTTGGGACTGGTTGGTATGATTGGTTGGGGTCCCGGGGGCCTCGGCTTGATTCCGGGTGGTTAACGGATCGAAAATGGGATTTTTGGAAAGTTGAGGATTTGCTGGTTGTTGTCATAATCGCACCTGCGGAAGAGGCACTGCAAAAGCGGCTAGGAAGGCGCAAGTGCGAATTTTGGTCAAAGGCTTGAGGATCGCAGATGCGGTCAAGGTTCCGCAAAAGCGGAACCGCATCTGCGGAGATGTGGTCGTAGAAGCGGAAGAGAGGATCTTGGAGAGGACCGCAGATGCGATCAAAGTTTTGCAGAAGTGGGACCGCTACTTCAAGAGGCACGTCGCAGAAGCGAGAAATGGGTGGCCCAGGGAGGACCGCAGATGCGGCTTTGTAACCGCACCTGCGGAACTGCAGAAGCGGTCAATGAACCGCAGGTGCAGAAATTGCTGGAGGCAGTAAGGATATTTTAAAATCGGGGTTTGAGTTCATTTCACCCATTTTCCTCTTGGCATGGGCAATTTTAGAGAGCTTCAAGGGGGGATTTTTGTCATCAACGACAAGTTAAGATATCCCCACCTATTTTGAGTTAAATACATCAATTATGTATAGATTTTGGTATGTAAATGGGTAAAAATTTGGGGTTTTGGTAGAAAGACCTAGAAATTATATTCTTGAAATTTAGCCACGATTTTGGGTATGGAATTTAGAGAAAATTATATATTTGAGTTTCTAAGGTCATGGGTAATCTTTATCTTCGAAAAATCTCGAAATCCGGGTACGTGGTCCCGAGGGTGTTTTGGTCAACTTTTCGATCGGAGTTAGGAATTGCTAAAAATTAAATTGTAATGAATATTTGAGCATATATTAATGGATTTGTGTAATCGTTGGCTAGTTTTGGATCATGGTGCATCAATTAGAGTCTTAGGAGGAGCGTGGGATGTCGGTTATGGATCTTCAGAGCGAGGTGAGTCTCCTTTCTAACCTTATAAGAGGGAATTGTCCCCACAGGTGAAATAATTGATTATGTGCTCCTAATTGCGGGGGCTACGTACGCACGAGGGGATGAGAGTCCGTGCGTAGCTACTATTATGCTATACTTGGATTAATCGTAAACTTACTGACAACTTAAATTGCTTAAATCACATTGAATTAGTAAATGAATTTCTAAAAGGATTAAACTCCATTTTTATTAAATTATTAAAGGAGAATCGGCTTTTAGTTGGGATAAATGTTCCCAGATAAATTCCTAATTGGCTATTTGCGCATGAGTTTTGGTGTGTACCTGCGTCGCATGTATGATTTGCAAGCAGGGTATGTGTTTAAATTTTGGAGCGGGCCGAACTCCTCGGAAAATTAAATAGATGCATCTACGGTTCGTGTCATTCGACCTTCGACAATGCACAGTTTACATTTCTGTTGGAGCGGGCCGTCGACCTCGGCATAATTTGCGCATGATATATATATTGTTTCCTGAGAATTTTAAATGTTGATATTGCCTTTCATGGCTTGATATAAATTGATGAGATAATGAAAAGTAAACCTTGAAAATCCTTTATTATTTGTTAAAGGCGTTTACCTGTTTTCCCATTTTTTGAGTTAGAACTGCTATACAAATCCACGATTTCCTCACACTTTTAGTATATTATTATTGGACCTCTAGCAAGTCTTGAAGTCGACCATCTCGTCTCTACTTCTTCGAGATTAGGCGAGATACTCATTGAGTACACGTTGTTTACGTACACATACTACACTTCTGTGCATTTTTGTTGCACAGGTATATGTAACTCTAGTGGCCTACTGGGAGTAGCAGCACGGATGATTCTGGGACTAGGTGAGCTGCATCATTCGAGACGGCCGCAGCTAGAGCAGTCCCCTCCAGTGTACTGTATTTACTTCCTGTCCACTGTATTCCGGACGGATGTTGTATTTTATTTTTTTGTCAGTAAATGCTCATGCACTTGTGACACTGGGTTCTGGGATGGTTTGAAGTATTGTATTAACTACTTATCATTTGAATTTGATTTGAGACTGTATTCTTTAAAATTGCTAAATTTGAAGGAAATCCTAGATTTCAAAAGTATTAAAATGAGATTTTGATTAAGTAATTTGGTTTGATTGCCTGACAGCAGTGTCCGACGCCACCACGACCCTTAGTGGATTTTGGGTCGTGACAACATGGTATCAGAGCACTAGGTTCCTAGGGTCTCACGAGTCATGAGCAAGTCTAGTAGAGTCTCGCGGATCGGTAGAAAGACATATGTACTTATCCTCGGGAGGCTGCAGGATTGTTAGGAGTACTTCCCTTCTTGATTCCTTATCGTACGATTTGATTCATGTGAGGCTTACGCCTTTGTCTCCTTCCTACTCAATATTATGCGACGCGGAGCGCTTGTGATAAATCGAGAGTTGAATAATTTTAATAGAATTACGAGTGTAGTGCGGGTGCTTCTCCCTGCGGGGTTATTTGAGCTATTATTGTCGCCTTGTGGAAGGATATTCTGTTGTTTCGTCTCAGCAGCGGTACTTTTGAGAGCTCTAAGGTTAGGCACAAGTTGCCATGATGCTTATGAACGAATGTTGTGCAGTAGTGATATAATGGTAGGATGATTGCCTACGTGTCGGGGTAGTGAATGACTTGAAGGGAGTTTTACTTAGTGCATAACCAAGAGATTCAGTATTTTATTCCCGGGAGGGGAAAGACAATCGAACTAAGGATGGCCAGATGTGGGCTGGTGGAAGTAATGAGGCTTGGTAATTCCAAGAGTTGTAGAGTTTTCTTCTATGATGGGATGTCGTTGTCCTAATTGAACGTACTAAGTTTGTTGGTGTCATGATCATCTACAATTTTTCTTTGGGGCAAGATATTGTGAAATAGTATCGGAAGTACAACTGTCAAATATCGCAGGGTGCGGTGGTTTAGGATTGAATCAGTATTTCTAATGTTCACGGTTCGATAAAGATGACCTTAAGAAAGGTTTAAAGCTAGCAGCAATTGTGGGTTCAAGTGACACGAGTTAGAGTTTTATTTAAGACAACCACTGAATATCAAAGGACGAGGAGTGCATGTGGGAAGCATCAAGCGATGTTCAAAAATTATAAAAAGGCCAGGTATTTGAAGCGAAGGTCGAGTAGTTGATTGAGGGGATGAGTTCCGCCAAAGTGGGAGAGTGGCGGAGTAGTATATGGGCTTTGCAACGGGATGACCACGTACCTTAATGAGGGTTTGGAGCGATTTGAGAATATTAGCGCTTTGATATTGGGGTCTATGAATCTAATTTGAAGTAGGGAATCTTGTGCGGTAGGAGATTTAATATAACAGAAAGGAGCCGCTTAAATGAAGAAGGATGAAACATAACTTTGAATTGGAAGGGTGTTTCCGCACAATTAAATGATGTCCACGAGGGGTAAATGAACCTGTGCAGCTGGAGAGCGAGCTCAAGCTCAGAGGTGTTATTGATGCCGTAATAATTATACACCGTATGGCAGCATTGGAATATGCCGGGGAGAGCTTTTACAGGTAGTAGCGGTTGCGTGGTTGGCGAGGCTTCTACGAAGAATTCCATCAGTTATTTAGCAAGGGGATCAGTTGTGCAACTATGATTGATGAGTCAGAATATAAGAACGGGTTTTGCAGAAAGATTTCGAGAACTTTGGTGGTTGATTGCGCAAGGTTATGTCAATAAGAGATAAAGAGGACGGGTGAGTTCCTAATTTGTGAACTAATAGCTTCATGCTAAATGGGAGAGCCCCACCGTTTCTGATTGGGTTGCATGGTTAACTACTTGCGAGATTTTTGGCTATTAGCATATAGATGGGCTATTTCAGCTACGGAAAGGGCCATAAATGATAATTTGAGCAAGGAAGTATTAAAGGTGGGCTATCTTTGGCCTTATTGCCCCATGTTCAGACTTGGAGGAAGATTTAAGATTTTTTTTGTATAGATGCGGGTTCCAAGGGAAGTGATTCAGTGGGTTCTTCTCCAAGGGGGTATTCATGTGATGGAAGACTCTTGTAGTAGATTATATTCGGGGCCAAGTCAGAGCAGGTGGCTCTCAGCAACAGCCCTAGTGGATTCAAAGAGGTCAAGTATGGTGCGTAATGGTTTTGAGCCTATAGGTACGGTTAAGAACCAAGCATGGTGGCAGCCTATGAGAAGAGGCACAGAATGTTTTATGATGTTTTGACTTGCGATGTGGTGATTGGGAGGTACGAAATGGTTCATGGGATTTGGGACAGCATGGTCCCGTGATTCAAGGCCACTCGAGATGAGTGCAGATGGAGTATGTTATGTGTTGGATGGAGTTAGTATTATCTCTAAGGCAATCTAGGATACATTGGAAAAAGGTAGATTGATTGGCCATAGTTGAAATTGGCATATAGGTGTTAGTGATCAGTTTCCTTCAGTGTGATTAAGTTATGCAAATAATCTTGACGGTACGTATCAGGCTTGTCAGCTGCCGTAATTGATGTTATTCAGAAGCATTCTACTGTTATGACATGTTACGTGGAAGCAGATTCTCAAAGGGCTATGGTGGCTTAGACTACTACTTAAGGATTTGCATATTCTACGGTTTTGAGAATTCGCCTATGTGTTACTATGTTCCTCCTGAAGTGAGTTCAGTGAAAAGCTATTAGGTGATGAACTGTTAACCTATTAGTGGCTCCGCAGTTATGGCAAAGAGTCGTGTTCTATCATATTTTGGCATGTCGAGTGCAGTGAGTAGTATGTAATTTAAAGTGAGAATCAAGGTCGCAGTTCGGTGTGGACAAGGATGTCACAAGCTCGGATGAGAAGGAAAGGAGTTTCGATGTTTAAAGTAAGTTGGTATTGTTTTCAGCGTCACCTGAGATTGGAGTTTTGTAAAAAGGGCTTGTATCATGGTTAATGATTCTTGATCGCTTTTCCAGCGTTGGTGCGGCCGATGGAGTGGATGTACGGACCTGTTATGTGTTTTGAAAGGTTGTGGGAGCGTGTCCCACATAAAGATTGTATAAGTGTGACATGTGGTCACTTGACTGATTAAAGATTTAAACCAAGTATGAATATCTGTGATGATATTGTTAAATTGAGAATATATGCCTGGAAGGCACTCAGTTACTGAGTTGTGGACTGTGGATGAGTACTCCAGTTATGACGGTCATTCTCGTGTGTTATGAGAAGAGGGAGATTATTATGGACCTATGAAAGGTTATTAGCCTAGTCAGTGTAACCAGAATCGGCTTGGAAAATTGCTTATGTGTTGAGGATCCACGTAGAAGTGATGTTATACGAGTAGATGTCTCTTGAGATTCAGATTGTATATCGTACCTCAGTTGTGATTGAACTTTGTAGCTTATAGCGTTATATGTCCCCTCAGGGATGGTATTATGTGCTTAGTGTGCTTGCAATCGAAGTTTGATATTTCATCATAATGAGCAAATTTGGCTAGATGTGCATCTCCTTATGTGAGCTCTACGTGTGGATCGGGTGGCACGCCGCCATGGGTATGTTATTTGGATCGGGTGGCACGCCACCATGGTTATGTTGTGTGGATCGGGTGGCACGTCGCCATGGTTATGTTGTGTGGATCGGGTGGCACGCCGCCATGGTTATGCTATTTGGATCGGGTTGCGCGCCGCAACAGTGTGAGGTTCACTACAGTTCTCCATATCTGTTTATTGTGTTCTACTTCATATTTTTTTGAATGAAGCTCATATTAGTTATGCGCCTGCATCGCATGTACGATTCGCGAGCGGGGTAAATTGAAATTTTCTTTTTTGGAGTTCATTTTCCTTTTGTATCGCATTCTAATTGGTCGCCTATTGGCACATTATGGCATCATGTGAGACTTTTGGTCATGTCGGAATGGCTTATTGCCCGAGCAGTTCATACCGAGTGAGACGAGGTTATTAGATCTAGGAACAGTGCAAACGGATTATATGAAGTATATTATGGAGATAAGACCATTATATGGTCCAGAATGAGGTGATGGTTTTTGTCAGGGGTATATACCTAATGAATTGTTGACTCGGCAATTGATCATGAATTTCTGCACATCTCTTCCATCGTGGCAGTATTGTAAAGATTAGAGCAAGACCTGTGTATGTCATGGGGTGCAAAGGGAGCATCAGATTAGTAGGATTTTGACTAAGTTGATCAGAAAATGTTATTGGGGTTCGGTGAGTAAACTGATGCAAGGCGTGAATTCAGCTAACGTATGTAGTCATGTTTGGGTACAACGTGTAGTAATTGATATGGTGATCATATATTGGAAACATGTCGGGCATAGAATTTCGGATGTTGGAATTGGGCTCTAAGGCTTATTTGGTCGAAGAAAAGGGAATATCTTCGGAATTAATCGAGCTAATGTGATCAACTGAGTTATGGTAGCACAGGAAGGTGCATGAGAAGTTAAAAAGTGATTTCAGACCACTCCAGTGTAGTTCTCAGCACCTTCGAGGATGAACGTATGTTTAAATGGGAGAGAATGTAATGACCCGACCGGTCGTTTTGAGCCCTAGAGCGTTGTTCAACAGTCTGAGGCCATGAGCTTCTTCATTTCAGGTATTATGACTTGTATGCATGGTCGGAATTCAGTTTTGGGAAGTTCGGAGTTGATTTGGAAAGAGAATTCTTATTTCGGAGGCTTAAAGTTGAAAGAATGAAATAGGATTGGAATTTTGAGTAAACGACCTCGGAATTGGGATTTGAAGATTCCAGCAGGTTCGTATGATGATTTCAGACTTGGGCGTATGCCCAGATCAGGTTTTGGATGACCCGAGAGCGTTTTGGCGCCTATTGTGGAATTTGGCATTTTGGAAGAAATTTCATAACTTTGGCTTGAAGTGCATTTCAGAGTTACCGATGTCTGTTTGGGTTTTCGAGTCTGGGAATAGCTCCGTATGGTGATTCTGGAGTTGGGAGTGCAATCGGAAGTGAATTCGGAGGTCCGTAGGTCATTTTGGAGCCATTTGGCTAAAGATAGAAATTTGAAGGTTTTTGAGAAAATTGACCGGAGGTGGAATTTTTGATATCGGGGTCGGAATCCGATTCTGAAAGTTGGAATAGGTCCTTAATGTCGAATATGACTTGTGTGCAAAATTTGAGGCCAATCGGTCGTGATTTGATAGGTTTAAGTATCGAAAGTAGAAGTTAGAAGTTCTAAAGTTCATAAAGCTTGGATTGTGGGTTGATTCATGATTTTAGCGTTGTTTGATGTGATTTGAGGCCTCAACCAATTCCGTAATGTGTAGTGGGACTGATTGGTATGATTGGTTGGGGTCCCGGGGGCCTCGGGTGAATTTCGGGTGGTTAATGGATCGAAAATGGGATATTTGGAAGGTTGAGGATTTGTTGGTTGCTGTCAAAATTGCACCTGCGGAAGAGGCGCCACAGGTGTGGAGCCGCAAAAGCAGCTAGGAAGGCACAGGTGCGGATTTTGGTCAAAGGATTGAGGACCGCAGATGTATTCAAGGTTCCGCAAAAGCGAGACCGCATCTGTGAAGAAGTGGTAGCAGAACCGGAAGAGAGGTTCTTGGAGAGGACCGCAGATGCGTTCAAAGTTCCGCAGAAGCGGGACCGCATCTGCGGGAGGCACGTCGCAAAAGTGAGAAAGGGGTGGCCCAGGGAGGACCACAGATGCGGCTTTGTAACCGCACATGCAGAACCGCAGAAGTGGTCAATGAACCGCAGGTGCGAAAATTGCTAGAGGCAGAAGGGATGTTTTAAAATCGGGGTTTGAGTTCATTTCACCCGTTTTCCTCTTGGCATGGGCGATTTTGGAGAGCTTCAAGGGGGGATTTTCGTCATCAACGACAAGGTAAGATATCCCCACCTATTTTGAGTTAAATATATCAATTATATATAGATTTTGGTATGTAAATGGGTAAATATTTGGGGTTTTGGTAGAAAGAGCTAGAAATTATATTCTTGGAATTTAGCCACGATTTCGGGTATGGAATCTAGAGAAAATTATATATTTGAGTTCCTAAGGTCATGGGTAATCTTTATGTTCGAAAAATCTCGAATTCCGGGCACATGGGCCCGAGGGCATTTTGGTCAACTTTTCAATCGAAGTTAGAAATTGCTATAAATTAAATTGTAATGAATATTTGAGCATAGATTAATGGATTTGCATAACCGTTGGCTAGTTTTGGTGCGTGGTCCATCAATTAGAGTCTTCGTAGGAGCGTGGGATGTCGGTTATGGATCTTCGGAGTGAGGTGAGTCTCCTTTCTAACCTTGTAAGAGGGAATTGTCCCCATAGGTGAAATAATTGATTATGTGCTCCTATTTGGGGGGTTACGTACGCACGAGGTGATGAGAGTCCGTGCGTAGCTACTATTAAGCTATACTTGTATTAATCGTAAACTTACTGACAACTTGAATTGCTTAAATCACATTGAATTAGTAAATAAATTTCTAAAAGGATTAAACTCCATTTTTATTAAATTGTTAAAGGAGAATCGGCTTTTAATTGGGGTAAATGTTCCCGGATAAATTCCTAATTGTTTATTTTCGCATGAGTTTTGATATGTACCTGCGTCGCATGTATGATTTACGAGCAGGGTATGTGTTTAAATTTTGGAGTGGGCCGAACGCCTCGACAGATTAAATATATGCATCTATGGTTCGTGTCGTTCGACCCACGGCAATGCACAATTTACATTTCTGTTGGAGCGGGTTGTAACAACCCGGCCAGTCATTTTGAGCCCTAGCGAGTCTTTTAGCAGGCAAAGGACATAAACAGCTCCATTTCAGGTGTTATGACTTGTACGTGTGGTCGGAATTGAATTTCGAGAAAGTCTAGAGTTAATTTAGAAGGAAAATTCTTATTTTGGAAGCTTAAAGCTAAAAGAATGAACTAGGATTGGAATTGTGAGTAAACAACCTCGGAATTGGGATCTGAAGGCTCCATCAGGTTCGTATGATGATTTTGGACTCGGGCGCATACCCAGATCGGGTTTTGGAGGACCCGAGAGCGTTTTGGCACCTATTGTGGAAGTTGGCATTTTGGAAGAGATTTCATAAGTTTAGCTTGAAGTGCATTTCAGTGTTATCAATGTCCATTTGGAATTCTGAGACTTGGAGTAGCTCCGTATGGTGATTCTGGAGTTGGGAGCGCGATCGGAAGTGAATTCGGAGGTCCGTAGGTCATTTTGGAGCCATTTGGCTAAAGATAGAAATTTGAAGTTTTTTGAGAAGTTTGACCGGAGGTTGACTTTTTCATATCGGGGTCAGAATCCAATTCCAAAAGTTGGAGTAGGTCCGTAATGTCAAATATGATTTGTGTGCAAAATTTGAGGTAAATCGAACGTGATTTGATAGGTTTAAACATCGGAAATAGAAGTTGGAAAGTTCAAAGTTCATAAAGCTTGAATCAGGGTGTAATTCATGGTTTTAGCATTGTTTGATATGATTTGAAGCCTCGAGCAAGTCCATAAAGTGTTTTGGGATTGGTTGGTAGTTTTGGTTGAGGTCCCGGGGGCCTCGGGTGGATTCCGGGTGGTTAACGGATCGAAAATGGATTTTTGAGAAGGCTGAGGTTTGCTGGTTGCTGGTGTTTCCGCTTTTGCGGAAATGGGACCGCAGAAGCGGCGCCACAGAAGCAAGGAAAAGCCGCAGAAGCGGTTAGAGGGGAGGTATCCCAGGACCTCAGAAGCGGCCCCATATCCGCATAAGCGAAACCGCAGAAGCAAAATATTTTCCGCAAAAGCGGGACCGCGGAAGCGGAAGTAGTTCCGCAGGAGCGAAGGTACCTGGAGGCAGCAAGGTTGTTTTAAATCGTGATTTGGGTTCATTTCTCTCATTTTTCTTGGCTTGGGACGATTTTGGGGAGCTTCAAGAGAGGTTTTTCGTCATCAATTATAAGGTAAATTATCCCCACCTATTTTGAGTTAAATACATCAATTCTGTAAGGATTTGGGCATGAAAAATTGTATAAAAATTGAGGTTTTGGAAGAAAACCTAGAAAATTATATTCTTGGAATTTAGCCACGATTTTGGGTATGGAATTTAGAGAAAATTATATATTTGAGTTCCTAAGGTCATGGGTAATCTTTATCTTCGAGAAATTTTGGAATCCGGGCATGTGGGCCAGAGGGCATTTTGGTCATATCACTAAGCGGAGATGGAAATTGGTATAATTTGAATTGTTAACAAGTATTTGAGAATGTTCGCATTAGTTTGTCGTTAATTGGCAAGTTTTGGTGCATTGTGCGTCGGTTCAAGCCTTCGGAAGAATGTAGAATGCCGGGTATTAGTCTTCGAGGCGAGGTAAGTCTCCTTTCTAACCTTGTAAGAGAGAATTTTCCCATAGGTGAAATAATTTACTATGTGCTCCTATATGTGGGGGCTACATACGCACGAGGTGACGAGAGTCCGTTCGTAGCTACTATTATGCTATTATCCGGGTAGCTAGGACCGATAAGCATGTTATACTTGGATTATTTATGAACCCATTGATAGCTTGAATTGCCAAAATCACCTTGGATTAGTAAATGAATTTAAAAAGAAATTAAACATCATTTTTCCTAAATTGTTAAAAAGAGAAATTTTCTCATTTGGATAAATATTCCCTATAAATTCTTAATTGGCTACTTGAGCATGTATTTTATGTGTACTTGCATTGCATGCGTGATTCGCGAGCGTGGTATGTGTTTATCTATGGAACGGCCCGAATGCCTCGGCAAATTAAATAGATGCATCTATTGGTTCGGGCCGCTCGACCCTCGGCAGTGCACAGTTTACATTCCTGTTGGATCGGGCCGTCGCCTCGGTGTGATTTGTGCATGTTATTTTTCGTTTGGGAATTTTAAATATTAAATTTGCCTTCGTGGCTTGATATAAATTGATAAGTTTATAAATAATAAACCTTGGAAGCCCTTGATTAATTGTTGAAGGTGTTTACCTGTTTTCTGGCTTCGCGAATTAAAACTACTATATAAATCCATGATCTTTCCTCACATTTCTAGGATATTGATAATCGGCCTCTAGTAAGTGTCAAAGTTGACCGTCTCGTCTCTACTTCTTCGAGATTAGGCGAGATACTCATTGAGTACACATTGTTTACATACTCATATTACACTTCTGTGCATTTTTGTTGCACAGGTATATGTATTCTTAGCAGCCTACTGGGCGTAGCAGCGCGGATGATTTTGGGACTGGGTGAGTTGCATTTTTCGAGGCGACTGGCAGCTAGTGTAGTTCATTTCAGCATTTTGTATTTTATTTCCTGTCCACTGTATTTCGGATAGATGTTGTATTTTATTTACCTTATCAGTAGCTGCTCATGCACTTTTGACACCGGGTTCTAAGATGGTTTTCAAAAGATTTGTACTTATCATTATTATTTAATTTGAATTGAAGTATATATTGTTTTATTTATGAGAAATGGAAGGAAAAATCCTATATTTTCAAAGGTATTAAAAGAGAATTTATTTGATAATTTATTTGGCTTGCCTGACAGAGGTGTCCGGTGCCACCACGACCCTTAATGGATTTTGGGTCGTGACAACATGGCGTCAGAGCACTAGGTTCCCGTCGGTCTCACGAGTCATGAGCAAGTCTAGTAGAGTCTTGCGGATCGGTACGGAGACGTCTATACTTATCCTCGGAGGCTACAGGGCTGTTAGGAGTACTTCCCTTCTTGATTTCCTTATCGTGCGGTTCGGTTCCTTTGAGGCTTATGCCTTTGATTCCTTCCCACTCAATCTTATGCGATGCAAGTGCTTGTTATAAATCAAAAATTGAAGGATTGTAATGGCACTACAAATGTGGTGCGGTATGATTTTCTTGGTATAGTTGATTAGACTATTATAGTCGCATTATGGAGGGATATTCTATTCGTTGAGCTCAGTAACATAACTTCTAAGAGCCTTGAGGCTAGTCACAGGTTGCCATAATGCTTATAAGCGATTATTCCGTAGTGTTGTTGTGATGGTAGGGTGGTTGCCCACGTGTCGGGGCAGTGAATAAATTGAAGGGAGGCTTACTCAGTGTGTAATAAAAGGGATTCAATATTTTATTCCCAACAGGGGAAACTAAATCGAACTAAGGATTGTCAGATGTGGGCTGGTGGGAGTAATGAAACCTGGTAATTGCAAGCATGGTGGATTTCTCCTCTATATGGGGGTGTTGTTGTCGTAATTGAATGCTTTAAGTTTGTCCGTGTCATGATCTGCTACAATTTTCCTTTGGGGCAAGATATTGCAAAATAGTATTGGGGATACGACTATCAGATATTGGAGGGTGCGTTGGTTTCAGATTGAATCAGTATTGTAAATGTTGACGAGTTGATAAAAATGACCTTCGGAAAGGTTTAAGTCAGTAGCGATTTGTGGGTTCAAGTTCTATGAAGATGAATTTTATTAAGGCAACAACTGAGCAGCAAGAGAAGAGAAAGACTTGTGGGAAGTGTCAGGCAGAGTTTTAAACTACTAAAGGGCCAGGCTTAGGGGGGGGGGGGGCACATGCCGAATAGTTGATTAAAGGAGTAAGTTTGCCCAAAGTGGGAGAGTGGAGGGGCTGTATAGGGCCTAGTAGTAGGATGACTACGCGCCTAAGGATAGTTTGGAAGGATCTGGGATTTTAGCGACAGCCAATGGAAGTCTGTGTATTTAATTCGAAGCATGGTGTTGTTATGCAGCAGGAGATTTGGTATAACGGAAAGGAGCTGCTTGAAATGAAGAAAGATGTTGCATGACTTTGAAGTGGAAGGACATTGTCGCGCATTTAATGGGTGTCCACGAGGGGTAAATGGACTGGTACAGCTAGGGAGTGAGCTTGGACTCAGGAGCGTTATTCCCTGTGAGCAGTTTAGCGGTCACGTGGTTGGCGAGGCTTCTGCGAAGAGTTCTACGGGTTATGCAGCAAAGGGAACTGTTGTGTGAATGTTGTTAATGATTTAAAGTATCAAATTGGGCCCTACAGTAAGATATCGAGAATGTTGGTTGTTGATTGCGCAAGGTTATGTCAATAAGAGATTAAGGAATCCCGGTGAATTCTAGAGTTGTGAAATAATAGCTTCAAGCTAAGTGGGAGAGTCCAACCGCTTATGATTGGGTTGCATGGTTAGCTACTTGCAAAGTTTCTAGATATTAGCATACTGAGGGGTTATCCCAGCTACGGAAAAATACCATAAGTTGTAATTTGAGCAGAGGAATTATTAAAGATGTGCTATGGTTGGCCTTATGGGCTCATGTTCGAACTTGGGAATTCATGATTTATGCCTTGTATAGAAGCGGGTTTAAAGGGGAGTGATTCTGCCAGGTGCTTCATTGAGAGGGTATTAATGTGCTAGAAGATTCAGGGAGTTGATTATATTAGGGATCAAGTCAGAGCGGGTGGCTCTCAGCAACGGTCCTAGTAGATCCTAAGGGATAAAGTGTGGTGCCCAATGATTTCAAGCCTATAAGTACACCTAAGAATCAAGCTTTGTAGCAGCTTATGAGAAGGTGCCCAGAATGTTTTATGATGTGTTACCTTGCGGTATAGCATTGGAGAGATATGAAATAGTTCGTGGGATTTGAGACAATATGGTCTCGTGATTCAAGGTCACTCGAGAGGAGTGCAGATAGAGTATGTTGTGTGTTGGATGGGATTAGTATTATTTCTAAGGCAATCGGGGTGAATCGAAAGAAGATAGATTGGTTAGACATAATTTAGTTGGCATGTTGGTGACAGAGATCAACTCTTTCGGCGTGATTAAGTTATGCAAGTGATTTGCGGCGGTGCGTATGAGGCTTATCAGCCGCCATAATTGATATCATTCTGAACCATTCTACTGTTGTGGCTTGTTATGTGGAAGCAGATTCCGGAAGGGGCTATGGTGGCTTAGACCACTACTTAGATATTTGCATATTCTATGGTTATGAGAATTTACCTATGTGATATTATGGATCTCCTGAAGTGAGTTAAATGAAAAGTTTTCATATGATGAAATGTTAACCTGTTAGTGGTTCCGGACTTATAATGAAAAGCATGTCCTATCGTATATTGGTACATTGGGTGCGGTGAGTAGTATGTAATTTGAAATGAGAATCAAGCTACAATTCGGTGTGGACAAGGATGTCATAAGCTCAGATGGGCAGGAGAGTAGTCTCGATGTTTAAAGTAAGTTGTATTGTCATCAACGTCACCTGAGATCAGTGCTTTGTGAAAAAGGTTTTGCATCTTGGTTCAGGATTCTTGATCGCTTTTTAGCATTAGTGCGACTTGTGGTTTGGATGTGTGGACCTGTTATGTGTTTCGGAAGATTGTGGGAGTGAGTCCCACCGGAGGATCGTATAAGTATGGCATAAAGTCACTCGATTAATTGAGAAGCTACACCAAGTATGAAGCATTGTGATGATATCGTTAAATTGAGAATATATGTCTGGAGGGCACTCAGTCTATTAAGTTGGGGATTGTGGAGGATTTCTCCGGTTATGATGATTGTCCTTGTGTGCTATGAGAAGAGGGAAATTAATATGGACCTTTGAAAGGTTATTAGCTTAATTTAATATGATTAGGATCGACTTGAGGTCGGTGGATGGGTTTTAAATGTGAATTTGGGGCTCTATGTCAGGCCAGTTGTGTTCATTTCAGTAGTGCACTCCTTAGAGAGGAGTAGTCAGGGTGTTATTTCATTGGCAGATATTTCACGTAGTGATGTATTGCGCCGTGTGAGTTGTGAGACGGCTTGAAAAATTGCTTATGTGTTGAGGATCAGCGTGGAAATGATGTATTGTGACAAGATGGTTCTTGGGATTCAGATTTGTATATCGCACCTCAGTTGTGCTTGAGTTTTGTAGCTTATGGCGCTATGTGTTTCCCAGGGAATGGTACTATACACTTAGAGCGCTTGTGACCGCGATTCGGTAATTCATTGTAATGAGCAATTTAGATCGATGTGTATCTCCTTATGTGAGTTCTACGTGTGGATCGGGTGGCACGCTGCCATGGGTATGTTATTTGGATCGGGTGGCACGCCGCCATGGTTATGCTGTGTGGATCGGGTTGCATGCCGCAACAGTGTGATGTGAGTGTAGTTTTCTATATGCTATTTTTGTATGTTCTGCTTCCTATATTCTGAGGAAAGTCCGTAGTAGTGCAGGACATAGGTACTTCCTCCCAGAGTTCGTTTTCCTTTTGCATTGCATTCGAATTGGAGGCCTATTGGCGCATAGATTTTAACAATTTCTGGGGTGGCTTATTGCCTGAGCAGTTGTATCGGATTAGACGAGATCGCTTGACCTAGGATTCTGTGCAATATAATCTAGCTATATGAGGTATGTTATGGAGATAAGACCATTATTGGGTTCAAAATGAGGTGAAGGTTTTGTCAGGAGTATAGACCTAATGTTTTGTTGACTCAACAGTTGATTATGAATGTCGGTACATCTCTTCCGTTATGGCGGTATGGTAAAGGTTAGAGTAAGACCTATATAAGTCATGGGGTGCAATGGGAGCATCAGATTAGTAGGTTTTGACTAAGTTGATCAGAAAAAGAGTCATTGTGGTCCTAGGAGTAAGTAATACAAAGTGTGAATTCAACAAAGTTATGCAGTCATGGTTGAGCATAGCGTATAGTGATTGATATGGTGATTGTATGATGGAATCAGGCCTAGCATTTAGTTCCGGATGTTAGAATCAGACTTTGAGGCGTATCTGCTTGAATAAAAGAGGATATCTTCAGAATTGATCGAGCTAATGTGCTCAACTGAATTGTGGTAGCACGGGAAGGTGCATGAGAAGTTAAACATCGATTTCAGACCACTCCAGTGCAGTTCTCAGCACGTTCGAGGACGAACGTATGTTTAAGTGGGAGAGAATCTAACGACCCGACCGGTCGTTTTGAGCCCTAGTGAGTCGTTTAGCAGTCTGAGGCCATGAGCAACTCCATTTCAGGTGTTATGACTTGTACGTGTGGTCGGAATTGAATTTTGGGAAAGTCCAGAGTTAATTTAGAAGGAAAATTCTTATTTTGGAAGCTTAAAGCTGAAAGAATGAACTAGGATTTGAATTGTGAGTAAACGACCTCGGAATCAGGATCTGAAGGTTGCAGCAGGTTCGTATGTTAATTTCAGAATCGGGCGTATGCCCGGATCGGGTTTTGGAGGACCCGGGAGCATTTTGGCGCCTATTGTGCAAGTTGGCATTTTGGAAGAATTTCATAAGTTTGGTTTGAAGTGCGTTTCAGTGTTATCAATGTCCGTTTGGAATTCCGAGACTCGGAGTAGCTCCTATGGTGATTTTGGAGTTGGGAGCGCGATCGGAAGTGAATTCGGAGGTCCATAGGTCATTTTGGAGCCATTTTGCTAAAGATAGAAATTTGAAGGTTTTTGAGAAGTTTGACCGGAGGTTGACTTTTTGATATCGGTATCAGAATCCAATTCCGAAAGTTGGAGTAGGTCCGTAATATCAAATATGATTTGTGTGCAAAATTTGAGGTCAATCGGACGTGATTTGATAGGTTTAAACATCAGAAATAGAAGTTGGAAAGTTCAAAGTTCATAAAGCTTGAATCGGGGGTGTAATTCATAGTTTTAGCGTTGTTTGATATTATTTGAAGCCTCGAGCAAGTCCGTAATGTGTTCTGGGATTGGTTGGTAGTTTTGGTTGAGGTCCCGGGGGCCTCGGGTAGATTCCGGGTGGTTAACGGATCGAAAATAGATTTTTGAGAAGGCTGAGGTTTACTGGTTGCTGGTGTTTCCGCTTTTGCGGAAATGGGATTGCAGAAGCGGCCCTGCAGAAGCGACGAAAAAGCTGTAGAATCGGTTAGAGGGGAGGCAACCCAAGACTGCAGAAGCGGCCCCATATCCGCATAAGCGGAACCGCAGAAGCGGTGGGCTCATCGCAGAAGTGAAAATGGGTTGGAGCCCAGGGATCACAGAAGCGGAATCTTTTCCGCAAAAGTGGGACCGCAGAAGCGTTAGTAGTTCCGCAGAAGTGAAGGTACCTGGAGGCAGCAAGAGTGTTTTAAATCGTGATTTGGGTTCATTTCTCTCATTTACTTGGGACGATTTTGGGGACTTCAAGGGAGGTTTTTGATCATCAACTATAAGGTAAGTTATCCCCACCTATTTTGAGTTAAATACATCTATTTTGTGAGGATTTGGGCATGAAAAATTGTATAAAAATTGAGGTTTTGGAAGAAAACCTAGAAAACTATATTCTTGGAATTTAGCCACGATTTTGGGTAAGGAATTTAGAAAAAATTATATATTTGAGTTCCTAAGGTCATGGGCAATCTTTATCTTTGAGAAATTTCGGAATCCGGGCACGTGGGCCCGAAGGCATTTTGTTCATATGACTAAGTGGAGTTGGAAATTTGTATAATTTGAATTGTTAACAAGTATTTGAGCATGTTCTCATTAGTTTGTCGTTAATTGGCTAGTTTTGGTGCATTGTGCGTCGGTTCAAGCCTTCAGAAGAATTTAGAATGCCGGCTATGAGTCTTTGGGGCCAGGTGAGTCTCCTTTCTAACCTTGTAAGAGGAAATTGTCCCCATAGGTGAAATAATTGACTATGTGCTCCTATATGTGGGGGCTACATACGCACGAGGTGACGAGAGTCCGTGCGTAGCTACTATTATGCTATTGTCCGGGTAGCTAGGATCCATAAGCATGTTATACTTGGATTATTTATGATACCATTGATAGTTTGAATTGCTAAAATCACCTTCGATTAGTAAATGAATTAAAAAAGAGAGTAAACATCATTTTTCCTGAATTATTAAAAAGAGAAATTTTCTTATTTGGATAAATATTCCCGATAAATTCTTAATTGACTACTTGAGCATGTATTTTATGTGTACCTGCGTCGCATGCGTGATTCACGAGCATGGTATGTGTTTATTTATAGAACGGGCCGAACGCCTCGGCAGATTAAATAGATGCATCTATTGGTTCGGGCCGCTCGACCCTCAGTAGTGCACAATTTACATTCCTGTTGGATCGGGTCGTCGTCTCGGTGTGATTTGCGCATGTTATTTTTCGTTTGGGAATTTTAAATGTGAAATTTGCCTTTAAGGCTTGATATAAATTGATAAGATAATAAAGAATAAACCTTGGAAGCCCTTGATTAATTTTTGAAGGTGTTTACCTATTTTCTAGCTTTGCGAATTAGAACTACTATATAAATCCATGATCTTTCCTCACATTTCTAGGATATTGATAATCGGCCTCTAGTAAGTGTCGAAGTTGACCATCTCGTCTCTACTTCTTCGAGATTAGGCGGGATACTCATTGAGTACACGTTGTTTACGTACTCATACGACACTTATGTGCGTTTTTATTGCACATGTATATGTATTCCTAGCAGCCTACTGGGCGTAGCAACGCGGATGATTCTGGGACTAGGTGAGCTGCATTATTCGAGGTGACCCGCAACTAGTTTAGTTCCTTTCAGTATTTTGTATTTTATTCCCTGTCCAGTGTATTTCGGATAGATGTTGTATTTTATTTTCCTTATCAGTAGCTGCTCATGCACTTGTGACACCGGGTTCTGGGATGGTTTTCGAAAGATTTGTACTTATCATTATTATTTAATTTGAATTGAAGTATATATTGTTTTAATTATGAGAAATGGAAGGAAAAATCCTATATTTTCAAAGGTATTAAAAGAGAATTTATTTGATAATTTAGTTGGCTTGCCTGAGAGAGGTGTCCGGCGCCACCACGACCCTTCGTGGATTTTGGGTCGTGACACGGACCGTCGACCTCGGCATGATTTGCGCATGATATATATATTGTTTCCTGAGAATTTTAAATGTTGATATTGCCTTTCATGGCTTGATATAAATTGATAAGATGATGAAAAGTAAACCTTGAAAATCCTTTATTATTTGTTAAAGGTGTTTACATGTTTTCCCGCTTTGTGAGTTAGAACGGCTATACAAATCCACGATTTCCTCACTATAACGACCCGACCGGTCGTTTTGAGTACTAGCAATCCGCTCAGCAGTCGGGGGCCATGAACAACTTCATTTTAGGTATTATGACTTGTATGCTTGGTCGGAATTAAATTTCAAGAAGTCCAGAGTTGATTTGGGAAGAGAATTCTCATTTCGAAAGCTTAAAGTTAAAAGAATGAGCTAGGATTTGAATTTCAAGTAAACGACCTCAGAATCGGGATCTGAAGGTTCCAGCAGGTTTGTATGGTGATTTCGGACTTGGGCGTATGCCCGGATTGGTTTTTGAATAACCCGAGAGCATTATGGCGCCTATTGTGGAAGTTGGCATTTTAGAAGAAATTTCGTAACTTTGGCTTGCAGAGCATTGCAGTGTTATCAAAGTCCGTTTGGAGTTCCGAGACTATGAATAGCTCTGTATATTGATTCTAGAGTTGGGGGTGCGATCGGAAGTGAATTCGGAGGTCCGTAGACCATTTTGAAGCCATTTGGCTAAAGATAGAAAGTTGAAGGTTTTTGGAGAGTTTGACCGGGGGGTTGACTTTTTGATATCGGGGTCGGAATCAAATTCCGGAAGTTGGAGTAGGTCCGTAATGTCAAATATGACTTGTGTGCAAAAATTGAAGTCAATCGGACGTGATTTGATAGGTTTCGGCATCGGAAATAGAACTTGGAAACTTCAAAGTTCATAAAGCTTGAATTGAGGTGTAATTCGTGATTTTGGTGTTGTTTGATATGATTTGAAGCCTCGAGCAAGTCTGTAATGCATTTTGGGACTGGTTGGTATGATTGGTTAGGGTCCCGGGGGGCCCCGGGTGAATCCCGGGTGGTTAACGGATCAAAAATTGACTTTGAAGAAGTGCTGAAGCATCTGGTTGCTAGTATTTTCGCTTCTGCGGTTGGGTGACCGCAGAAGCGTAACCGCAAAAGCGAACGAGTGGACGCAGAAGCGGTTTTGGACTAAGGCTTTGGGGACCGCAGATGCGGTCAAGGCTCCGCAGAAGCGGGACCGCGTCTGCGGAGTAGGGATCGCAGAAGAGGAAAGGCTGGCTTGGGGAGGAACCGCAGAAGCGGTTTTTGGACCGCTTAAGCGGGACCGCTGATGCGGTTTGGGTTTCGCTGAAGTGGAAATTGGCTGGAGCTTGGGTATCGCAGGAGCGAAGAATTGTCCGCAAAAGCGGAAGTGGATATATTGTCGCAGAAGCGAGAATAGCTGGGGCAGTGAGGTTGATTTAAGTCGTTATTTGGTTCATTTCTCTCATATTTTCATGGCTTGGGGCGATTGTGGAGAGCTTAAAGGAGGGGATTTTCGCCATCAATGTTAAGGTATGTTATCCCTACCTATTATAAGCTAAATACGTTGATTTTGTATGGATTTAAGCATGGAAATTAGAGTAAATATTGACGTTTTGATTGAAACCCTAGAAGATTATAATCTTAGATTTTAGCCCCGATTTTGAGTATGGAACTAGGAGGAAATTATATATTTGAATTCCTAAGGTCATGGGTAACCTTATCTTCGAAATATTTCGGATTTCGGGTACGTGGGCTCGAGGGCATTTTGGTCAACTTTTCATTCGGGGTTAGGAATTGTTATAAATNGCGGTATGGTAAAGGTTGGAGTAAGACCTGTATATGTCAGGGGGTGCAGTGGGAGCATCGGATCAGTAGGATTTTGGCTAAGTTGATCAGAGAATATTAGTGTGGTCCTGTGGATTTAGTGTTGCAAAGTAAGAATTTGGCAAAGAGACGCCGTTATGTTTGAGTACAGCGTTTAGTGATTTATATGGCGATCGTGTGTTGGAAACAGGCCTGGCATAGGATTCCGGATGTTGAAATCGGGCTCTAAGTCTTATTTGCTTGAATAAAGGGATCAAATTCAGAATTTATCGGGCTTATGCGCTCAGCTAAGTGTTGGTAGCACGGGAAGGTGCGTGAGGTGCTAAACAGTAATTTCAGACTACTCCAGTACAGTTCTCAGCACGTTCGAGGGCGAATGTATGTTTAAGTGGGAGAGAATGTAATGACCCGACCGGTCGTTTTGATTACTACTGCTCCACTCAGCAGTCGGGGGCCACGAACAGCTTCATTTCAGGTATTATGACTTGTACGCTTGGTCGGAATTAAATTTCAAGAAGTCCAGAGTTGATTTGGGAAGAGAATTCTCATTTCGAAAGC
>MU673681.1:47447-112945 GCA_026770625.1 Nicotiana glauca | reverse complement strand
AAATATATATATATATATATATATTCTAAGACAAAAATAATAAATAAAGTAATATGCTAATTAAAATTTCTATTAATAATGCAATTATATTAAATATTAGATAATATAATGAAGAAAAATAGATAACAAAAAAGTTATTCGATGATGTCACAATCCAGTTCCGTCATAGGCCGTGATGTAGCCCAACACCATTGCTAGGCAAGACAACACTGATCAAACTAGTGATTTCCCATTTAAATAAATTACTAAGTGGATAATGCTTCTTCATTTGTTAAAAGATTTAGGAATATACTAATGACACAAGGTTAAACGGAAGCAACGAATACAAGTCATAATCATGTATACAATGCCAAAATTATAAGTCTACTAGTGTGTGTGCGAAGACCTGATGTCACAAGTATGTGGACAATCTAGTAGAATGTTTGAAAGGACACTAGCCTACTGTCTGAAAGATAATAGATAGAAAAATAAAGCATAAGAGAAACTCTAACTGATGCAGAATGGCTCAGAAGACAGTACACTGTGAAATCTCGAGATGGGGATCAAATTTGTGCGCCGGACTAGTGGACAGATGCATCTGCCTCAAATTCTATACAATTAAGTAAAGAAGCGTAGCGTGAGTACATAAAAATATGTACCCAGTAAGTATCTCGTCTAACCTCAAAGAAGTAGTAACGAGGGGTCGACTCTGACACTTACTAGGACCAAAAATATAATAATGTGAAATTCTAATTAAGCATGATATATATAGATAATAATAGAACTCATGATAGGAAACAGCTGAACGATTATTTCATCATATTTAAGCACCCAAAAACACTTCCTTCATTTAAGATAGAGGATCTCTCAATGATGAATTTATACAAGTTATAAAAAGGGACTTCCAGTTCTATTATCACACACAAATTCCAGCGAGGATGTTAGGCCAGATCCAACATAAATGTAAATTGCACACTGTCGAGGGTCGAACGATGCGAACAACAGATGCGTCTATTTACCTCGCTCACGAATCATACATGGGACGCAGTCAAATATAAATTTAAGGAATTATCCCGCTCACAGATCATACATGTGATGCGGTCAAATATAAATTTATCATTAAATCATAACCCTTTCTTGATTTTTTTAAAAATATAGACAACTCAACTTGAAGCCTTTAAATCCTTGGAGCTCCTCAACTTAATTCCATTCATTACAATTAGAAAATATAATCAAATACGGCGTCCAAAAAGCATGGGGTAAACCTAAAACTACCCAAACATAAACAGGAATAGTAGCTATGTACGGACTCTCGCCACTTCGTGCGTACGTAGCCCCCATAATTAATCATATAATAATTAAGTTCACCTATGGGTAAATTTTGCTTTTACAAGGTTTGAAAAGAGACTTACCTCATCCCAAAGCCAACTCCAAAATGAAGAATGCGCTCGGACCCTCAAATCGGAGCCGAACAATCCAAAAATATTCAAATAGTGTTAAATCTAATCAATATATGTTCAAAGGTTTATATTATAACTATTAAAGTGATTACCCACCCCAAAATGCAAGATTCCTAACATTCATCCCCGGCACACGTGCCCGGATTCCGAATATTTTCAAAGGAAATTGTTACCCATAACCTTAGGAACATAAATATGTGATTTTCACTAAGTTTCATAATCATTTTCGTGGTAAAATCTCATTTTTATCAAAACCCAAGGTTTTCACCTAAACCCATGATTTCTACCAATTTACACGTTATAATCTACCCACAAATTATGTATTTAACACACATTAGGTAGAGATTACTTACCTCCAAAAGCTAGCTGTAAACCGTTCTTAAGAAGCACCAAAAATCGCCCTAGGAGTGAGTGAAATGTGTGAAAAATGGTTTAAGTCCCGTATTAAATGAACCTCATTGCCTCTAGCTTTTTGGCACCCGCAGTCCTGCACCTACGGAGAAGCATTTTCCCCTACTGGCCAAGCTTTGCACCTGCGAGCTCAGTGGACTGCATCTGCACCAGGTCCGCACATGCCACCAGTTACCCGGCACATGCAGTCGCGCAGGTGCGCCAAAACCTCCATATCTGCGGTGCCTGGTTTGTCCTCCTTTCTTCGTTTCTATGGCTCGTGGCTCGCACCTGCAAGCCCAAACCTGCGGCTATCCTAGCACAGGTGTGATTATGACAGAACTGGGGAGCTTCAACTCTTGCTCCAAGTTTCCAACTTGGTTGAGCCTCTTCTGATTGACACTCAGGTTCCCCCGGGCCCCTCCCGAATATACAAACAAGTTTGGAATCATAAAACAGACTCGCTCGAACTTTCGGAATGCCCGAAACAACATTAAAACTAAGAATCATACCCCAATCCAATTGAATCAAACTTATGAACTTCAAGTTCTTCAATTTATTTCCAATGTGCCGAAACTTACTTATACTACTCGGAATGACACCAAATTTTATGTGCAACTCTTAAATGACATTAAGGAACTATTCCTAGTCTCGGAATTCCGTTTCGATATCTCCAAAACCCGCTCCAAACCAAATTTAAAGAACTTCAAAAACCTTCAAGAGCCAACTTTTACTATTTAGTGCCAAAACGCTCCCGGGTCACAAAACCAGATCCGAATACTTGACCAAGTCCAAAATCATCATACTAACCTATTGGAACCATTAAATCCCAATTCTGAGGTCGTTTACTCAAAATATTGATTGAAGTCAAGCTTGGCCTTTTAGGCCAACCTTAAGGAACCAAGTGTTCTGATTTCAACCCGAACTCTTCCAAATCCCGAAATAACCATCCCCTCAAGTCATAAATAAGTAAAAGCAATTACATGAAGTCTTATTTATGGGAACGAGGTTCTAGAAAGCACAATAACCGGTCAGGTAGTTACATTCTCCACCTCTTAAACAAACATTCGTCCTCGAACATGTTTAGATTTATACCTGAAGTGCTGAAGAAGTATGGATATCTTCTCTGCATGTCCTCCTCAGACTCCCAAGTCACCTCCTCGACTGGTTGTCCCCACCACTGAACCTTTACCGTGGAAATCCTCTTGGATGTCAACTGGTGATCCTGCCTAGCAACAATAGCAATTGGTTCCTCCTCATAACCCAAGCTCTCATCTAGCTAAATAGTGCTGAAGACTTACACATGTGACAAGTCGGTGTGATATCTCCGGAGCATAGACACGTGAAAAACTAGATGAACTCCTGATAGGTTGGGAGGTAAAGAAAGCTCATAATCAACCTTCCCAACTGTAATGACCCAACCGATCATTTTGAGCCCTAGCATGTCATTCAGTATTCTAAGGCCATGAGCAGTTTCATTTCAGGTATAGTGACTTCTGCGTGTGGTCGGAATTGAATTTCGGGAAGTCCAGAGTTGATTTGGGAAGAGAATTCTCATTTCGGAAGCTTAATATTGAAAGAATCAACTAAGATTAGAATTTTGAGTAAACAACCTCAAAATCGGGATCTGAAGGTTCTAGCAGGTTTGTATGATGATTTCGGACTTAGGCGTATGCCCGGAACGGGTTTTGAAAGATCCGGAAGCATTTTGCGCCTATTGTGAAAGTTGGCATTTTGGAAGAAATTTCATAAGTTTGGTTTGAAGTGCATCTCGGTGTTATCAAGGTCCGTTTGGAATTCGAGATTGGGAGTAGCTCCGTATGGTGATTCTGGAGTTGGGAGCACGATAGGAAGTGAATTCGGAGGCCTTATTGGCCCATGTTCAGACTTGGGGAGTGATTCTGTCGGGTCCTCCGTTGAGAATCATGGAGTTGATTATATTCAGGCCAAGTCAGAGTAGGCGGCTCTCAGCAATGGTCCTAGCAGATTCAATGAGGTAAAGTGTGGTGCCTAATGGTTTCGATCCTACAGGTACGGTCGAGAACCAAGCTTGGTAGTGACCTATGAGAAGAGGCGCAAAATGTTCTATGGTGTTGTGTTGCGATGTTGCAATGGGGAGGTACGAAATGGTTCATGGGATTTGAGGCAGCAGGGTCTCGTGGTTCAAGGTCACTTGGGATAAGCGCGGATGGAGTATGTTATGCATTGAATGGAGTTGGTATTATTTCTAAGACAATCAAGGATAAATTAGAAGAAGATAGATTTGTTAGCCGTAGTTGAAATGGCATATTAGGGCCAGCGATCAGTTCATTCCGCGTGATCAAGTTATGTGTGTGATATATGGTGGTACGTGTGAGGCTTGTCAGCCGCCGTAATTGATGTTGTTCAGAAGCATTCTTCTGTTATGGCTTGCTAAGTGGAAGCAGATTTCGGAAGGGCTATGGTGTCTTGGAACACTACCCGCAGATTTGCATATTCTACGGTTATGGGAATTTACCTGTGTGTTGCTATAATTCCCCTAAAGTGAGTTAAGTGCAAGGTTCTTATATGATGAAGTGTTGAAATAATAATGGTTTCGGAGTCATGATGAAAATTATGCTCTATCGTATATTTGCACGTTGGGTGCAGTGAGTAGCATGGAAATTCGAAGTGAGGATCAAGGTTGCAGTTTGGTGCTGGTAAGGATGTCACGGGCTCGGATGAGCAAGGATGGGGTTTAATGATTAAAGTAAATTGGTGTTGTCTTTAGCATCACCTGAGATCGATGTTCTGTGAAAAAGCCTTTGCGTCCTGGTTAAGGGTTCTTGATCGCTTTTTTAGCATTAGTGCGGCCGATGGTTTGGATGAGCGGACCCGTTATTTATTTCGGAAGATTGTGGGAGCGTGTCCCACAGGAAGATTGTATAAGTGTGACATGTAACTAAAGATTTAAACCAAGTTTGAGGATTGTGGTAATTACATTAATTTGAGAATTTAGGCTTGCAGAGCACTTTGGTTATCGGGTTATGAACTGAGGAGGTTGTTCCGGTGATGATGGTTGTTCTTATGTATTATGAGGGAAAGGGAGTTACTATGGACCTTTGAAAGGTTATTAGCCAAGTTGGTGCAACCAGAAATCAGCTTGAGATCAATGGATTGATTTATATGTGAACAGGGCTTTATCTCAGGCCAGTAGTGTTCATTTCAGTAACGCGCTCCTTAGGGAGTAGTCAGGGTGTTATCTCGTAGTAAGATATTTCATGTAGTGATACATTGCGCTGTGTGAGTTGTGAGACGGTCTGAGAAATTGTGTATGTGTTGAGGATCCGCGCGGGAATGTCGTATTATGAGCAAAATGGCTCTTGAGATTCAGATAATATATCGCACCTCAGTTGTGCATGAGTTTCGTAGCTTATGGCACTGTATGTTCCCTCAGGGATAGTATTATGCACTTAGCGTGTGTAATAACCCGATCATTCGTTTTGAGCTCTAGCGCGTCATTCAGTAGTTGGAAGTCATGAACAGCTTCATTTAAGGTATATTAACTTGTGCATATGGTCAGAGTTGAATTTCGGAAAATTCGGAGTTAATTGGAAAGAACATTTTCATTGCGGCAGCCTTAATTTGAAGAAAATGGCTAAGATTGGAGTTTTGAGTAAACGACCTCAGAATCAGGATCTGAAAGTTCCAGCAGGTTCGTATAATGATTTCGCACTTGGGCGTATGTCCGGATTTGGTTATGGATAACCCGTGAGCATTTCGGCGTATATTGTTGAAGTTAGTATTTGAGAAGAATTTCATAAATTTGGGTTGGAAGGCATTTCAGTGTTATAGATGTCCGTTTTGGATTCCGAGTCTGGGAATAGATCCGTATGGTGATTCTGGAGTTGGAAGCACGATCGGAAGTGAATTCAGATGTCCGGAGGTCATTTTGAAGTCATTTGGCTAAATATAAAAATTTGAAGGTTTTTGAGAAATTCGACCGGAAGTGGAAATTTTGATATCGGGGTCGGAATGCGATTCCGAAAGTTGGGGCAGGTCCGTAATGTCGAATGTGGCTTGTGTGCAAAATTTGAAGTCATTCCGGAATGATTTTAAGGAAGCATAAGTTGGAAAAGTCAACCAGATATTGACTTATATTTTAGACGGCTCGAAATGCGAATTTTATGGTTCGGATAGCTTCGTTAGGTGATTTGGAACTTAGGAGTGTGTCCGGAATATTTTTATGATGACCGGTGTAAAATTAAGCTTGAATTGGCAAAGTAAGTATTTTTGACGAATTCTAGTTGATAGGTGAGATTTTGATCCGAGGGTCGGAATGGAATTTTGAGAGTTGATGTAGCTTCGTTATATCATTTTGGACTTGTCTGCAAAATTTGAGGTAATTCGGACGTGGTTTTGTTGGGTTTTTTTTAATCAAAAATGGAATTTAGAAGTTCTTGAGATTCATAGGCTTGAATCCGATGATGATTTGATGTTTTGATGTTATTTTGTGTGTTCCGAAGGTTGGGATAAGTTTGAATGATATTGTGGGACATGTTGATATAATTGGTTAAGGTTCCGAGAGCCTCGGGTGGGTTTCGGAAGGTTAACAGAATGGAATCGGACCCAAAAGAAAAGAAAAAGTTGCTGCAATTTCTGCTGCTAAGCTGCCTTTGGACAGCAAATGTGCAGTCGTGGAGCGTACTTCGGAGGCCTATATCTTTTGATCTACAAGTAATTTCAGATGATTCAAAAATAAAAGTTGTAGCTCTTCGTGTCTAGGTTCCAGAAAGCTAACGAAATCGTAATTTGGACATTTCTAGAGAAAGTTATGATCGATTGAAGATGACTGGTGGAACAGTTTCTCCAGAATTTGGTGATTTCATGGAGCCGACTTAATAAGCTCATATCTCGGGATATATAAAGATTTATATGGTGTACAACCTATCAAATTAAAGATCTTTGAGTCTAGTTTCTAAATCTTCAAATCGTTTGTCATTTGGACATTTATACAAGACTTTATGGGTGTTTAAACAGAAGGTATTGGACAAGGGAAAATTTTAATAGGATGTACAACTTGCATAGCACAAGTGCAAGGTACAACTCGACAAAGCACGGGAAGATTCTTTAAACACGGATTTGGCTTATTTCTTTCATTTCTTTCATTTCTGTCATTTGGCTTGGATGATTTTGGAGAGAATTTCAAGGGGGATTTCATCAAGCATCAAAGGTGAGTTGTTTCTACTTATTTCCAAGTTAAATACATGATTATTGTGTGAAATTAATCTAGAAATTCATGGAATTGAGCCTAAAATTGATGAACTTGGGCTTGGAATTTTGAGATTTAAATATGGAATTTGGAGGGTCAAATGGACTCCTATTTTGGTAAATTTTATATGTAAGGACTCGTAGCGAGACGAGCAATCCGGTAATGTGAATTTTGTAATTTTTCGAGAAGTGGGCCGGGGGCTCGGGTTTGCTAGTTTCGAGATTTCTGCTATTTCTCGATTGTTTTAGATTGGGTATTGTTCCCTTAGCAAATTGTGATGTCTTCGCTCTGATTTTGGTTAGATTCGACGCGCGTGGAGGCCGGTTTGAGGAGCAAAGGCGTTGCGAGCTAGGGATTTTGCCGGTTCGAGGTGAATAATGCTTGTAAATGATAAATTGAGGGTTTGAAACCCCGGATTTGCACCCATAGTGCTATATTGAGGTGACTTGCACGCCGGATTGAGAGCGTGGGGTAGAGCACTGTTAGGGGATTGTGACTTGGTCCATCCCGATTGTTGATTTTACCACGTATTTCACTATGACTTGCTGTGTTTCACTATGACTTAGGCTTATTGCCATACTTGGGGCTTATTGCCGACTGTTTGAACTCCTTGTGAGCTATCGTCACTGTTTTCCTCACTATTTGAAATATTATTTGAACTCAGTCCATTTGAATTATACTGTTTCATGAACTCAGCTATATTAATTTTACTCAACCTTGAGTTTTTACTGATATTTGAACTATTGTTTGAGCTGAGCATTTGGGCTTATGATTATTTTTGGACTGATTAAGGCCGATGGCCATGTGTGAGGTTATGATGAATGATGTGAGGAGGCTTGCAGACCTAGAGCGATATGTGAGGAGGCTTTCAGGCCTCGAGTGTATTGTGAGAAGGCTTTCAGGCCTCATGTTTATATGTACAGGCTTTCAGGCCTTATGATGATATAGCGCTTGGGATGTAGGAGTCCCTCCGGAGTCTGCACCCCTACAGTCAGCGCGGGTACCCATCTAGAGCAGATAAATTTTAGACAGTGGTAACACTGGCACTGTTATATGCGTTTTGGTCAGGTAACAATGACTGACCAGTCTGGTAACAATGACTGACCAGTGGTAACAATGGCACTGTAATACACATGGTGGTCAGGTAACCATTGTTGACCGATCAGGTAATAATGACTGACCAGGAACATGAATCATGCCCGAGGGGCCGAAATTGTTTTTTGAGATATTACCCGAGGGGCGAACTTTGATGTGCTCATCTTGCATATTTACTTGTCTTTTTACCTGTTATACTGGGGTATTTATGCCCGAGGGCAGATTTTTCTGTGCTTATCATCACTAACTATTTTGTAATCATTTTTGTAATTATTGAAAGACCATTTTCAAAAGAGATTTGAATTGAGCTAAGGTATTTCTGAAGATATCACAGATTTCACTGTTTTTCTCAGAAAATTGTACCCGGCTTCTATACAGCATATTGGTGGTTTTTACGTGATTTCTTGCTGCTCAGTTATTATTTACCTTCATTACTCACTGATTTGGAGTACTCACTTTACTCCCTGCACCTCGCGTGCAGTTGCAGGTATTTATGCACCCGGTAGCGGTTATTGGCTGTATGACGGCGGAGTTGTAGAGGTTTTAGCAAGGTGACTGCCAGCGTTTGCAGCACCCATGTGCTTTCATGTTATTCATGCATCTTGTTCAGTGCATTTCTAGACTGTATAGTGGAGACTTCATTCTTATAGATACTCGTGACTTGTGACACCTCGGTCGGGTTGTGTTGGGTTGTGAATACTGGTTATTACTGTTGTTAATCTATATTTATCTATTCATTTATGCTTAACAATTGTTAAATAGATGAATTGGGTTCGTTGGCTAGCCTTTTCTTCATGAGAGGTGCCTTCACGGCCGGGTTTAGAAATTGGGTCGTGACAAGTTGGTATCAGAGCCTAGGTTACTAGGTCTCACGAGTCATGAGCGGGTTTAGTAGAGTCTCGCGGATCGGTACGGAGACGTCCATATTTATACTCGAGAGGCTGTGGAACCTTTAGGAAATCTTCACATTCTTGGAATTCTTATCGTGTGTACTTGATTCAGCTTGAGATATAAGTCTTGAAATTCCTTCCACAAGTCTGCCTGCGCACATGAGCGCTCAGTATTACATGTTCCTTGATGGTTTGTGATTCCCCGATCGAGGGGCGAGATGTAATCTTCATGAGTATGTTGGGCCAGTCTGGAGGACTTGAGGCTGGATCTTGCCTATGGCTTGAGCACTGAGGTGCTGATTGTGTGAGCAAGTGTTTTGAACTGATATGTTCGGTATTGTCCTTATCAGCCGGAATGGTAGTTGGGTATCCTTGTGATGAGTATGTTAGTACTGCGAGACGTATCTACATGACTTGGTAGTGACAAAGGAGTCTGCTGGATAATAGATGAACTGATAAGTGATTCGTTTCCTGTTGGGATTTGATATGTAGCCAGAGTTATAGGCGCGTGAAGAATCTTTTCATGTCTCCAGTTTGGAGTGAAGTATATTTCATGTTACGGTATGAGTTTAGACTCAGGAAGACTAAGTGATTGTGTAATGTGTATGATGGTGGAAGGTATACAAAAATGTTAATTGGAGGCAAAGCAGGTGGGTTATCTCATGCGGAATAATCTACGTAGGTGTGTTCCTTATAATGTTGAGTAGAGAGTTTCTTTTCTACTAACAGGGTGTATGTGTTGAGATTTGAATTTGACTCTAATTGAGAAAGTTGAGTTGATTGTCACGAGAATGAAGGTGATCTTAGTAGTGGAATTGAGGTATTTTATGGTCTGTGTTACCTAAGCTTGTGAAGAATTTTTGTTGAACTAGCTGTAGTAATATGGCAATATTCTTGAGTTTGATGACCTACATGGCCTGGTTGAATTAGAGGAATTTAGTTCTGATAGCTTGATTGGGAGAAAATGGATTTCCAAGTGTTCTTGATGGTTTCTACCATGGTTTAAACCAGATACTTTCTACCGGTATGGGGAATGTGTTGTGTATTGTGAGTTCCTGTGTATTTCTTCATTATTGATGGGGTACGAAGGTTTTGGAGTGAGGTTCTGTTTAATGTGGGGTTTCCTACTGGTACTGGGTTGGTTTGAGTGGTTATGGTAATCGAGAATGGTGTTTCGAGTATACGAGTTGTGTAGTATGTTATGCGATTATATCTAGGTTTATTGTTATGGCTTGACACAGTTTGTTCGGACTAATACAGTGTGTGTATGTGGGATTCGGTTCTTGAAAAGAATTTTGGATGTTAGAAATTGGGCTCCAAGGATTTTGGGGTAAGGTTAAAGTAATGTTTATTATTCACTACAATGGGTTTAATGTATTTCAGAATAATTGATTCTAATTTTTTTATGAATTATATGCCCTACCGGTATGAGGGTTCGTTATGTGCTATGAAAAAAAAATATTTATGAAATTTATTGAGAAGAACAAAGAAAGGAAATTGAAAACTGCAGCTGGCACAATGTGAAATATTTAAACCAGGCTGTAAGTCGCGGTGGAGGTTATGTAAGGACGAGGTCCTTGTGGTAAATATTTATGTGTTTAAAGTTTCCCTTTGTAAATTTTAATTTTAATTCATACGATAATATTAAAAGGGAGTCATGCCAGTTAGGTTGATTTGATAATTCTTGTATATTTTATGTTCATATTCAGCCATTTTCGTGTTGTAAACATTGAGTTTTAGCTTATAAGATGAGTTCCCAGGTGACGTTAAATGTGACTCGGTAATCCGAGTAAGTAATAATGAGGTCTTTATGCCTCACATTCTGTTGTCAGTATTGTGAAAATTTCAAATGAGGTGGTGGTTAATATGAGATTTATTGACAATGATGGAATTATTTATGAACAACTATTAAGACCAGAAATGTGGTTATGATCATACAAATGATGCGTTTCGTGTCAAGATATCATTGTGATAGTGTCGGGCTTGTAATGCGGAGATTAGTGTTATTGATATACTTGTGGTACTTGTTGGGTTGTGGACATATTGTTAGGAGTTGTTTTGGTGTTACTCTCATAGGTGGATAGGCCCAATTACAAGGGATACTCTGCAGAATTATTTGAAAAATCTGGGAGTTAGTCAAATTTTGGGGACATAAGAAAGTTGAAATGTTGGAAGAATATCTAAGATCTATATGAAGTCGTTCGGTTCATTTGGTTGTGGATTGTGGGATGTTGTCCCGGCTATGTGGGTAGTTCTCGCGTGTTATGAGAAGAAATGACTTATTACGGGTCCAGGAAAGGCTATCAGCCCAGTTTAGTGCGAGCAGAATCGACCTGAAGTGGGTGAATGGATTTAAATAGGATTATGGGCTTCATGTGAGTCCGATGTGTTCATTTCAGTATAGCGCTCCTCAAGGAGGGGTGTTGGAATAACATATGTTGTTCCGTGTACGTCAATTCATGAAATATTATGATTGTGCCATGTGTGCTGTGAAACGGCTTGATAAATTCCTATTCTCTGGGGAAGAGTCCATATTAGTTGTGTGAGTTGAGAAGTCCATTCTTGAGTCATTTCCTTATGTATATTGTTCGCGTTATAGCCAATTGGCGCATTTTTGCATCATGTGAGACCATTGGTCATTGTTTGTGGTGATTGGTTGTCTGAGCAGCTCGTACTAGGTTAGGCGAGACTATTGGTATCGGGGACCATTGCAGTGGGATTATGCGAGGTATATTACAGGGCAGTTACCAGTATTTGGGTAGTAATGAGGTGATGATTTTAGTCAAAAAGGAGAGAATTAATGTTGGTTAACTCTGCAATTGGTTAGAAATTTGTGCACATCTCCTCCATTGTGGTTGTATCGTCAGCATTATAATAGAATGTATAGGTATATCATCATATTCATTGGGAGTATCAGAGTCCTGAAATTTTGGCTATTAAGATTCATGGAGTGTCATTGTGGTTAGATGGTGAATTATTCGATGCATGGTGCTAATTCAACAAAGGTACATAGTCCTGTTTTGGTACCTCGTGTGGTAGTTAATACAGTGTTTATATACAGGGAACAAGTCTGGTAGAGAATTTCAGGTGCTGGAATTGGGTTCTGAGCTTATTGTATGGTTAAAAAGGATATCTGCAGATTTGATCAAACTAATGTGTCCATATGAGTTGTGGTAGTACGGGCAGGTGCATGAGGTGTTAAACAATAATTTTAGATAACTTAAGAGCAGTTCTTGGAACGTTCGAGGACGAACATCTATTTAAGTGGGGGAGAATGTAACGACCCGATCGGTCTTTTTGAGCTCTAGCGCGTCGTTCAGTAGTTGAAAGTCATGAACAACTTCATTTCAGGTATATTGACTTATGCGTATGGTCAGAGTTCAATTTCGGGAAATTCGGAGTCAAATTGAAAAGAAAATTTTCATTGCGGCAGCCTTGAGTTGAAGAAAATGGCTAAAATTGGAATTTTGAGTAAACGACCTCGGAATCGGGATCTGAAAGTTCTAGCAGGTTCGTATGATGATTTCAGACTTGGGCGTATGTCCGGATTTGGTTATGGGTAACCCGTGAGCATTTCGGCGTATATTGTTGAAGTTAGTATTTTAGAAGAATTTCATAAATTTGGGTTGGAAGGCATTTCAGTTTGATAGATGTCCGTTTGGGATTCCGAGTCTAGGAATAGCTCCGTATGGTGATTCTGGAGTTGAGAGCACGATCGGAAGTGAATTCGGATGTCTGGAGGTCATTTTGAAGTCATTTGGCTAAATATAGAAATTTGAATGTTTTTGAGAAAATTCGACTGGAAGTGAAAATTTTGATATCGGGGTCGGAATGCGATTGCGAAAGTTGGGGCAGGTCCGTAATCTCGAATGTGACTTGTGCGCATAATTTGAAGTCATTCCGGAATGATTTTGGTAAGGTTTGAGACACATAGTCTCTTTTAAGGAAGCTTAAGTTGGAAAAGTCAACCAAATATTGACTCATGTGTTGGAGGGCTCGAAATGCAAATTTTGTAGTTTGAATAGCTTCTTTGGCGATTTAGGACTTAGGAGTGTATCCGGAATATTTTTTTGATGACCGGTATAGAATTAAACTTGAATTAGCAAAGTTAGTATTTTTGACGAATTCCGGTTGATAGGTGAGATTTTGATCCGAGAGTCGGAATCGAATTCTGAGAGTTGCTGTAGCTTCGTTATGTTATTTGGACTTGTCTGCAAAATTTGAGGTCATTTGGACGTGGTTTGGTTGGGTTTTTGATCAAAAATAGAATTTGGAAGTTCTTGAGATTCATAGGCTTGAATTCGATGATGATTTGATGTTTTGATGTTATTTTGGGTGTTCCGGAGGTTGGGGAGAAGTTTGAATGATATTGTGGGACATGTTGATATAATTGGTTAAGGTCCCGAGGGCATCGGGTGGGTTTCGGAAGGTTAACGGAATGGAATTCGGACTTAAAAGAAAAGAAAAAGCTGCTGCAATTTCAGCTGCTAAACTGTCTTTGGACAGCAAATGTGCAGTCGTGGAGCGTACTTCGGAGGCCTATATCTTTTGATATACAAGGAATTTTGAGATGATTTAAAAACAAAATTTGTAGCCCTTCGTGTCTAGTTTCCAGAAAGGTAAAGAAATTGTAATTTGGACATTTGTAGTGAAAGCTATGATCGACTGAAGATGACTGGTAGAGCAGTTTTTCTAGAATTTTCTGAATTCATGGAGCCGACTTTAGAAGCTCATATCTCGGGATATATAAAGAGTTATCTGGTGTACAGCCTATCAACTTAAATATCTTCGAGTCTAGCTTCTAAATCTTCAAACCGTTTGTCATTTGGATATTTATACAAGACGTTATGGGTGTTTAAACAGAAGGTATCCGACAAGGGAAAATTTTAATCGGATGTACAACTTGTATAGCACAAGTGCAAGGTACAACTCGACGAAGCTCGGGCAGATTCTTTAAACACGGATTTGGCTTATTTCTTTCATTTGGCTTGGATGATTTTGGAGAGAATTTCAAGGGGGATTTCATCTAGCATCAAAGGTGAGTTGTTTCTACTTATTTCCAAGTTAAATACATGATTATTGTGTGAAATTAACCTAGAAATTCATGGAATTAAGCCTAAAATTGATGAAATAGGGCTTGGGATTTTGAGATTTAAATATGGAATTTGGAGGGACAAATAGACTTCGATTTTGGTAAATTTGATATTTCCGGAGTCGTGGCGAGACGAGGAATCCGGTAATGTGAATTTTGTAATTTTTTGAAAAGTGGGCCCGGGGCTCGGGTTTGCTAATTTTGAGATTTTTGCTATTTCTCGATTGTTTTCGATTGGGTATTGTTCCCTTAGCATATTGTGATGTATTCGCTCTGATTTTTGTTAGATTCGACGTGCGTGGAGGCCGGTTTGAGGGGCAAAGGCGTCGCGAGCTAGGGATTTCGCCGGTTCGAGGTGAGTAATGCTTATAAATGATATCTTGAGGGTTTGAAACCCCGGATTTGCACCCATAGTACTATATTGAGGTGACTTGCATGCCGGATAGAGAGCGTGGGGTAGAGCATTGATGGGGGATTGTGACTTGGTCTATCCCGGTTGTTGATTTTACCACGTATTTCACTATGACTTGTTATTTTTCACTATGACTTGGGCTTATTGCCATACTTGGGGCTTATTGCTGACTGTTTGAACTCCTTGTGAGCTACCATCACTGTTTTCCTCACTATTTGAAATATTATTTGAACTCAGTCCATTTGAATTACACTATTTCATGAACTCAACTATATTTTTACTCAACCTTGAGTTTTAACTGATATTTGAACTATTGTTTGAGCTGAGCATTTTTGTTTTACTAATGCCCGAGGGGCTTATGATTATTTTTTGACTGATTAAGGTCGAGGGCCATGTGTGAGGGTATGATGAGTGATGTGAGGAGGCTTTCAGGCCTCGAGCGATATGTGAGGAGGCTTTCAGGCCTCGAGTGTATTGTGAGAAGGCTTTTAGACCTCATGTTGATATGTACAGGCTTTTAGGCCTTATGATGATATAGCGCTTGGTCTGTAGGAGACCCTCCGGAGTCTGCACCCCCACAGTGAGCGCGGGCACCCATCTAGAGCAGATAAATTTTAGACAGTGGTAACACTGGCACTGTTATATATGTTTTGGTCAGCTAACAATGACTGACCGGTCTTGTAACAATGACTGACCAGTGGTAACAATGGCACTGTAATACGCATGGTGGTCAGGTAACCATAGTTGACCGATCAGGTAACAATGACTGACCAGGAAGATGAATCATGCCCAAGGGGCCGAAATTGTTTTTTGAGATATTACCCGAGGGGCGAACTTTGATGTGCTCATCTTGCATATTTACTTGTCTTTTTACCTATTATACTGGGGTATTTGTGCCCGAGGGCAGATTTTTCTGTGCTTATCATCACTAACTATTTTGAAATCATTTTTGTAATTATTGAAAGACCATTTTCAAAAGAGATTTGAATTGAGCCAAGGTATTTCTGAAGATATCATAGATTTCACTGTTTTTCTCAGAAAATTGTACCCGGCTTCTATACAGCATATTGGTGGTTTTTATGTGATTTCTTGCTGCTCGGTTATTATTTACCTTTATTACTCACTGAGTTGGAGTACTCACTTTACTCCCTGCACCTCGCGTGCAGTTGCAGGTATTTATGCACCCGGTAGCGGGTATTGGCTGTATGATGGCGGAGTTGTAGAGGTTTTAGCAAGGTGACTGCCAGCGTTCGTAGCACCCCTGTCCTTTCATGTTATTCATGCATCTTGTTCAGTGTATTTCTAGACTGTATAGTGCAGACTTCATTCTTATAGATGCTCGTGACTTGTGACACCCCGGTCGGGTTGTGTTGGGTTGTAAATACTGGTTATTACTGTTGTTAATCTGTATTTATCTATTCATTTATGTTTAACAATTGTTAAATAGACGAATTGGGTTAGTTGGATGGACTTGTCTTCACGAGAGGCACCTTCACGATCGAGTTTAGAAATTAGGTCATGACAAGTTGGTATCAGAGCCTAGGTTACTAGGTTTCACGAGTCATGAGCAGGTTTAGTAGAGTCTCGCGGATCGGTACAGAGACATCCATATTTATCCTCGAGAGGCTGCGGAACCTTTAGGAAAACTTCACATTCTTGGAATTCTCATCGTGCGTACTTGATTCAGCTTGAGATATAAATCTTGAAATTTCTTCCACACGTCTGTATGCGCACATGAGCGATCAGTATTACATGTGCCTTAATGGTTTGTGATTCCCCGATCGAGGGGCGAGCTGTAATCTTCGTAAGTATGTTGGGCCAGTCTGGAGGACTTTTGGCCGAATCTTGCCTATGGCTTGAGCACTGAGGTGCTGATTGTGTGAGCAAGTGTTTTGAACTTATATGTTCGGTATTGTCCTTATTAGCCGGAATGGCGGTTGGGTATCCATGTGATGAGTATATTAGTACTGCGAGACGTATCTATATGACTTGGTAATGACAAAGGAGTCTGCTGGATAATAGATGAACTGATAAGTGATTCGTTTCATGTTGTGATTTGATACGTAGCCAAAGTTATAGGCGCATGAAGAATCTTTTTATGTCTCTTATTTGGAGTGAAGTATATTTCATGTTACGGTATGTGTTAAGACTCAGGAAGACTAAGTGATTGTGTAATGTGTATAATGGTGGAAGGTATACAAAAATGTTAATTGGAGGCAAAGCAGGTGGGTTATCTCATTCGGAATAATCTACATAGGTGTGTTCCTTATAATGTTGAGTAGAGAGTTTCTTTTCTACTAACATGGTGTATGTGTTGAGATGTGAATTTGACTCTAATTGAGAAAGTTGAGTTGATTGTCACGAGAATGAAGGTGATCTAAGTAGTGGAATTGAGGTATTTTATGATCTGTGTTACCTAAGCTTGTGAAGAATTTTGTTGAACTAGCTGTAGTAATATGGCAATATTCTTGAGTTTGATGACCTACGTGGCCTAGTTGAATTAGAGGAATTTAGTTCTGATAGCTTGATTAGGAGAAAATAGATTTCCAAGTGTTCTTGATGGTTTCTACCATGGTTTAAACGAGATACTTTCGACCGGCATGGGGAACGTATTGTGTATTGTGAGTTCCTTTATATTTCTTCATTATTGATGGGGTACGAAGGTTTTGGAGCGAGGTTCTATTTAATGTGGGGTTTTCTACCGGTACTGGGTTGGTTTGAGTGGTTATGGTGATCGAGAATGGTATTGCGACTATACGAGTTGTGTAGTGTGTTATGCGACTTTATCTAGGGTTAGTGTTATGGCTTGACACAGTTTGTTCGGACTCACACAGTGTGTGTATGTGAGATTTGGGTCTTGAAAAGAATTTTGGATGTTAGAAATTGGGCTCCAAGGATTTTGGGGTAAGGTTAAAGTAATATTTATTATTCACTACAATGGGTTTAATGTGTTTCGGAATAATTGATTCCAATTTTTTTTTTATGAATTATATGCCCTACCGGTATGAGGGTTCATTATGTGCTATGAAAAAAAATGTTTATAAAATTTATTGAGAAAAAGAAAGAAATGAAATTGAAAATTGCAGTTGGCACAATGTGAAATATTTAAACCAGGCTGCAAGCCGCGGTGGAGGTTATGTAAGGACGAGGTCCTTGTGGTAAATATTTATGAGTTTAAAGTTTCCCTTTGTAAAGTTTAATTCGTACGATAATATTAAAAAGGAGTCATGGCAGTTAGGTTGATTTGATAATTTTTGTATATTTTATGTTCATATTCAGCCATTTTCGTGCTGTAAGCATTGAGTTTTAGCTTATAAGATGAGTTCCCAAGTGACGTTAAATGTGACTCATTAATCCGAGTAAGTAATAATGAGGTCATTATGCCTCACATTCATTTGTCAGTATTGTGAAAATTTGAAATGAGGTGGTGGTTAATATGAGATTTATTGATAATGATAGAACTATTTATGAACAACTATTAAGGGCAGAAATGTGGTTATGATCATACAAATGATGCGTTTCATATCACGATATCATTGTGATAATATCGGGCTTGTAATGCGGAGATTAGTGTTATTGATATGCTTGTGGTACTTGTTGGGTTGTGGACATGTTGTTAGGAGTTGTTTTAATGTTACTCTGACATGTGGATAGGCCCAATTACAAGGGAAACTCTGCCAAAATATTTGAAAAACTGGGAGTTAGTCAAATTTTGGGGACTTAAGAAAGTCGAAATGTTGGAAGAATATCTAAGATCTATATGAAGTCGTTCAGTTCATTTTGTTGTGGATTGTGGGGTGTTGTCCCGGCTATGGTGGTAGTTCTTGCGTGTTATGAGAAGAAATGACTTATTACGGGTCCAAGAAAGGCTATTAGCCTAGTTCAGTGAGAGCAGAATCGACCTGAAGTGGGTGAATGGATTTAAATAGGATTATGGGCTTCATGTGAGTCAGATGTGTTCATTTCAGTATAGCGCTACTCAAGGAGGGGTGTTGGAATATCATATGTTGTTCCGTATTCATCAATTCATGTAATATTATGATTGTGCCATGTGTGCTATGAAACGGCTTGATAAATTCCTATTCTCTGGAGAAGAGTCCATATTAGTTGTGTGAGTTGAGCAGTCCATTCTTGAGTCATTTCCTTATGTATATTTTTCGCAATATAGCTTATTGGCGCATTTTTGCATGATGTGAGACCGTTGGTCATTGTCTGTGGTGATTGGTTGTTTGAGCAGCTCGTACTAGGTGAGGCGAGAATATTGGTATCGGGGACCATTGCAGTGGGATTATGTGAGGTATATTACACGGCAGTTACCAGTATTTGGGTAGTAATGCGGTGATGATTTTAGTCAAAAAAGAGAGAATTTATGTTGGGTTAACTCTGCAATTGGTTAGAAATTTCTGCATATCTCCTCCGTTGTGGTTGTATCGTCAGCATTATAACAGAATGTATAGGTATATCATCATATGCATTAGGAGTATCAGAGTCGTGGAATTTTGGCTACTAAGGTTCATGGAATGTCGTTGTGGTTAGATGGTGAATTATGCGACGCATGGTGCTAATTCGACAAAGGTACGCAGTCGTGTTCTGGTACCTCGTGTGGTAGTTGATACAGGGAACAGGTCTGGCAGAGAATTTCAGGTGTTGGAATTGGGTTCTGAGCTTATTGTATGGATAAAAGAGGATATCTGCAGATTTGATCAAACTAATGTGTCCATATGAATTGTGGTAGCACGGGCAGGTGCACGAGGTGTTAAAATGTGATTTCAGATAACTTAAGAGAAGTTATTGGAACGTTCGAGGACGAACGTCTATTTAAGTGGGGGAGAATGTAACGACCCGATCGGTCGTTTTGAGCTCTAGCGCGTCGTTAAGAATGACGAACAGCTTCATTTCAGGTATATTGACTTATGCGTATGGTCAGAGTTGAATTTCGGGAAACTCGGAGTCAAATTGGAAAGAAAATTTTCATTGCTGTAACCTTAAGTTGACGAAAATGGCTGAGATTGGAATTTTGAGTAAACGACCTCGGAATCAGGATCTGAAAGTTCCAGCAGGTTTGTATTATGATTTCAAACTTGGGCGTATGTCTGGATTTGGTTATGAATAAACCGTGAGCATTTCGACGTATATTGTTGAAGTTAGTATTTTAGAAGAATTTTATAAATTTGGGTTGGAAGGCATTTCAGGTTTATAGATGTCCGTTTGGGATTACAATTCTGGGAATAGCTCTATATGGTGATTGTGGAGTTGGGAGCGCGATCGGAAGTGAATTCGGATGTCCGGAGGTCATTTTGAAATTTTGGCTAAATATAGAAATTTAAAGGTTTTTGAGAAAATTCGACCGGAAGTGGAAATTTTGATATCCGGGTCTGAATGCAATTCCGAAAGTTGGGGTAGGTCCGTAATGTCGAATGTGATTTGTGTGCAAAATTTGAAGTCATTCCGAAATGATTTTGGTAAGGTTTGAGACACTTAGTCTCTTTTAAGGAAGATTAAGTTGGAAAAGTCAACCAGATATTAACTTATGTGTTGGAGGGCTCGAAATGCAAGTTTTATGGTTCGGATATCTTTTTTATGTAATTTGGGACTTAAGAGTGTATCCGAAATATTTTTGTGATGACCGGTGTAGAATTAAGCTTGAATTGGCAAAGTTAGTATTTTTGACGAATTCCGGTTGATAGGTGAGATTTTGATCCGAGGGTCGGAATGGAATTCCGAGAGTTGTTGTAGCTTCGTTATGTCATTTCGGACTTGTCTGCAAAATTTGAGGTCATTCGGACGTGTTTTGGTTGGGTTTTTGATCAAAAATGGAATTTGGAAGTTCTTGAGATTCATAGGCTCGAATCTAATGATGATTTGATGTTTTGATGTTATTTTGGGTGTTCCGAAGGTTGGGACATGTTTGAATGATATTGTTGGACATGTTAATATAATTGGTTAAGGTCCCGCGGGCCTTGGGTGGGTTTCGGAAGGTTAACGGAATGGAATTCGGACCCAAAAGAAAAGAAAAAGCTGCTGCAATTTCTGCTGCTAAGCTGTCTTTGGACAGCAAATGTGCTGTCGTCGAGCGTACTTCGGAGTCCTATATCTTTTGATATACAAATTATTTTGAGATGATTCAAAAACAAAAGTTGTAGCCATTCGAGTTTAGTTTCCACAAAGCTAAGGAAATCGTGATTTGGACATTTGTAGACAAAGTTATGATCGATTGAAGATAACTGGTGGAGCAGTTTCTCCAGAATTTTCTGATTTCATGGAGCCGATTTTAGAAGTTCATATCTCGGGATATATAAAGATTTATATGGTGTACAGCCTATCAAATTAAAGATCTTCGAGTCTAGTTTCTAAATCTTCAAACCGTTTGTCATTTAGATATTTATACAAGACATTATGGGTGTTTAAACAGAAGGTATCCCACAAGGGAAAATTTTAATAGGATGTACAACTTTTATAGCACAAGTGCAAAGTACAACTGGACGAAGCACGAAAAGATTCTTTAAACACGGATTTGGCTTATTTCTTTCATTTCTTTCATTTGGCTTGGATGATTTTGGAGAGAATTTCAAGGGGGATTTCATCAAGCATCAAAGGTGAGTTGTTTCTACTTATTTCCAAGTTAAATACAAGATTATTGTGTGAAATTAACCTAGAAATTCATGGAATTAAGCCTAAAATTGATGAACTAGGGCTTGAGATTTTGAGATTTAAATATGGAATTTGGAGGGTCAAATGGACTCCTATTTTGGTAAATTTGATATGTATGGACTCGTGGCGAGATGAGGAATCCGGTAATGTAAATTTTGTAATTTTTCGAGAAGTGGGCCCGGGGCTCGAGTTTTGCTAGTTTCGAGATTTCTTCTATTTCTTGATTGTTTTCGATTGGGTATTGTTCCCTTAGTATATTGTGATGTATTCGCCCTCATTTTGGTTAGATTCGACGCGCGTGGAGGCCGGATTGAGGGGAAAAGGCATCGCAAGCTAGTGATTTCGCCAGTTCGAGGTGAGTAATGCTTGTAAATGATATCTTGAGGGTTTGAAACCCCGAATTTACACCCATAGTGCTATATTGAGGTGACTTGCACACCAGATAGAGAGAGTGGGGTAGAGCACCGTTGGGGGATTGTGACTTGGTCAATCCCGGTTGTTGATTTTGCCGCGTATTTCACTATGACTTGTTGTTTTTCACTATGACTTGGGCTTATTGCCATACTTGGGGCTTATTGCCAACTGTTTGAACTCCTTGTGAGCTATCATCACTATTTTTCTCACTATTTGAAATATTATTTGAACTCAGTATATTGGAATTACACTGTTTCATGAACTCAGCTATATTTTTACTCAACTTTGAGTTTTAATTGATATTTGAACTATTGTTTGAGATGGGCATTTTTGTTTTACTGATGCCCGAGGGGCTTATGATTATTTTTGGACTGATTAAGGCCGAGGGACATGTGTGAGGATATGATGAGTGATGTGAGGAGGCTTTCAGGTCTCGAGCGATATGTGAGGAGGCTTTTAGGCCTCGAGTGTATTGTGAGAAGGCTTTCAGGCCTCATGTTGATATGTACAGGCTTTCAGGCCTTACGTTGATATAGCTCTTGGGCTGTAGGAGCCCCTCCGGAGTTTGCACCCCCACAGTGAGCGCGGGTACCCATCTAGAGCGGATAAATTTTAGACAGTGGTAACAATGCCACTGTTATACGCGTTTTGGTCAGGTAACAATGATTGACCAGTCAGGTGACAATGACTGACCAGTGGTAACAGTGGCACTGTAATACGCGTGTTGGTCAGGTAACAATGGTTGATCGGTCAGGTAACAATGACTGACCAGGAACATGAATCATGCCCGAGGGGCCGAAATTGTTTTTTGAGATATTGCTCGAGGGGCGAACTTTGATGTGCTCATCTTGCATATTTACTTATCTTTTTACCTGTTATACTGGGGTATTTGTGCCCGAGGGCAGATTTTTCTGTGCTTATCAGCACTAACTATTTTGAAATCATTTTTGTAATTCTTGAAAATACCATTTTCAAAAGAGATTTGAATTGAGTCAAGGTATTTCTAAAGATATCACATATTTCACTATTTTTCTTAGAGAATTGTACCCGGCTTCTATACAGCTTATTGGTGGTATTTACGTGATTTTTTGCTGCTCAGTTATTATTTACCTTTATTACTCACTGAGTTGGAGTACTCACTTTACTCCCTGCACCTCGCATGCAGTTGCAAGTATTTATGCACGCAGTAGCGGGTATTGGCTGTATGACGGTAGAGTTGTAGATGTTTTAACAAGGTGACTGCCAGCGTTCGCAGCACCCCTGTCCTTTCATGTTATTCATGCATCTTGTTCAATGTATTTCTAGACTGTATAGTGGAGACTTCATTCTTATAGATTCTCGTGACTTGTGACATCCCGGTCGGGTTGTGTTGGGTTGTAAATACTGGTTATTACTGTTGGTAATCTGTATTTATCTATTCATTTGTGTTTAACAATTGTTAAATAGACGAATTGTGTTAGTTGGCTGGCATTGTCTTCACGAGAGGCGCCTCCACGACCGGGTTTAGAAATTGGGTCGTGACAGCGTGCTTGTGACAAAATTCGATATCTCGTTGTAATGGGCAGCTTGGCCCGGTGTATATCTCCTTATATGAGTTCTATCTGTGGATCGGTTGGCACGCCGCCATAGGTATGTTATGTGGATTGGGTGGCACGCCGCCTTGGGTATGTTATTTGGATTGGGTGGCACGACGCCATGGGTATGTTATTTGGATCGGGTTGCACGCCGCAACAGTGTGATGTTTAGTATAGTTCCCCTATTTGCCTTTATGTGTTCTAATTCCCTTTTTTCAAGGAGAGCTCATTCTAGCTGTGAGCCCGCGTTGCATGTATGGTTCACGAGCGGGGTAATTACATCTCCTTTTCTGAGTTTGTTTTCTTCTGTATCACGTTCTAATTGGTAGCCTATTGGCTCATGGTAGAATCATATGGGACTTTTGATTGTGTCCGAGGTGGCTTATTGCCTGAGGAGTTCGTACTGGGTGAGACGAGATTATTGGATTTAGGACCAATGCAACTGGATTATGGGAAGTAAATTAAGGAGCTAAGACCAATATATGGTTCAGAAAGGGGCAATGACTCTTGTCAGGGGTATAGACCCAATGATTTGTTGATTCAACAGTTGGTTATGAATTTCGGCACCTCTCTTCCGTTGTGTCGATGCTGTAAAGGTTAGAGCAAGACCCATGCAGGTCATGAGATGCAATGGGAGCATCAGATTCATGGAATTTTGATTAATTCGGTCAGAATGGTTATTGTGGTCTTATGAGTAAGTGATGCAAAGTGTGAATTCAACAAAGTTATGCAGTCGTGTCTGAGTACATCATGTAGTGATTGATATGGTGATCGTATGTTGGAAACAGGCCTGGCATGGAAATTTTGGATGTTGGAAATGGGTTGTAAGGCTTATTTGTTGAATAAAAAGGGAATATCTTCAAAATTTATCGAGCTAATGTGCCCAACTAAGTTGAGGTAGCACGGGAAGGTGCATGAGAAGTTAAATAGTGAGTTCAGGCTACATCAGCGTAGTTCTCAGCACGTTCGAGGACGAACATATGTTTAAGTGGGAGAGAATGTAACGACCGGACCGGTCGTTTTGAGCCCTAGCACGTCATTCAGTAGTCTAAGGCCATGTGCAACTTTATTTAAGGTATTGTGACTTGTGCGTGTGGTTGAAATTGAATTTGGGAAGTCTAGAGTTGGTTTGGGAAGAGAATTCTCGTTTCGAAGCTTAAAGTTGAAAGAATCAACTAGGATTAGAATTTTGAGTAAATGACCTCGGAATCAGGATTTGAAGTTTCTAGCAGGTTCTTATGATTATTTCAGACTTGGGCATATGCCCGGATCGGGTTTTGAATGACCGGGGAGCATTTTGGCACCTATTGTGGAAGTTGGCATTTTGGAAGAAATTTCATAAGTTTGGTTTGAAGTGCATCTCAGTGTTATCAAGGTCCGTTTGGAATTCCGATACTGGGAGTAGCTCCGTTTGGTGATTCTACAGTTGGAAGCGTGATAGGAAGTGAATTCGGAGGCCCGTATGTCACTTTGAAGCCATTTGGCTAAAGATAGAAATTTGAAGGTTTTTGAGAAGTATGATCGGAAGTGGACTTTTTGATATCGGGGTCGGAATCCAATTTTGCGAGTTGGAGTAGGTCTGTTATGTCAAATATGACTTGTGTGCAAAATTTGAGGTCAATCGGATTTGAGGCCGATTGATGATTTTAGCGTCTTTTGATGTGATTTGAGGCCTCGAGCAAGTCTGTAATGTGTTTTGGGATTGGTTGGTAGGTTTGGTTGAGGTCTCGGGGGCCTCAGGTGGATTCCAGGTGGTTAACGGATCGAAAAAGGAATTTTGGGAAGGCTGGAGGATGCTGCTTTTGTCATAACCGCATCTGCGGTTCTTGGACTGCAGAAGCGGTCAAAGGCAGGCCCAGGGGAACGCAGAAGCAGTTCCGGTTAAGAGGAAATTAGACCACAGAATCGGTCCATCCAAATTTGGCCAGAACCGCAGAAGCAGCCCAAAACCGCAAAAGCGGTTTCCGCAGAAGCGGAAATGGCATCGCAAAAACGAAAAGACCTGGAGGCAGAAGGTTATTTTTAAAGTCGGGAATTGGCCATTTCTCTCTTATTTTCTTGGCTTAGGGGCGATTCTTGGAGGATTCAAGAGGGGAATTCATTCATCAATGATATGGTAGGCTAATCCCACCTATTATGTGTTAAATACATTGATTATGTATAGATTTTAGCATGAAAATGGGTAGAAAATTGAGGGTTAGAGGAAAACCTAGAAAATTATATTCTTGGAATTTACCCACGATTTTGAGTATGGAATTAAGAGAAAGTCATATATTTGAGTTCGTGAGTTCATGGGTAAACTTTATCTTCGAGAAATTTTGGATTCCGGGCACGTGGGCCCGAGGGGATTTTTGCCAACTTTTCGTTCGGGGTTAGGAATTATTACAAATTAGGTTGTAAAGTTTAATTGAGCATATATTAATGGATTTGTATAACCATTGGCTAGTTTTGGAGCAATGTGCGTTGGTTCAAGCCTTCGGAAGAATGTAGAATGCCGGGTATGAGTCTTCGGAGCGAGGTGAGTCTCCTTTCTAACCTTGTAAGAGGGAATTGTCCCCATAGGTGAAATAATTGATTATGTGCTCCTATATTTAGGGTCTACGTATGCACGAGGTGACGAGAGTCCGTGCGTAGCTACTATTGTGCTATTGTCCGGGTAGTTAGGACCCATAAGCATGTTATACTTGGATTATTTATGAACCCATCGATAGCTTGAACTATTTAAATCACCTTGGATTGGTAAAAGAATTTAAAAGGAGATTAAACATCATTCTCCTGAATTGTTAAAAAAGAAAAATTGTCTTATTTGGATAAATATCCCAGATGAATTCTTAATTGGCTACTTGAGCATGTATTTTATGTGTACCTGCGTCGCATGCATGATTCGCGAGCAGGGTATGTGTTTATTTATGGAACGGACCAAACACCTCGGCAGATTAAATAGATGCCTTTATGGTTCGGGCCGTTCGACCCTCGGCAGTGCACATTTTACATTCATGTTGGATCGGACCGTCGCATCGGTGTGATTTGCGCATGTTATTTTTCGTTTGGGAATTTTAAATGTGAAATTTGCCTTCGTGGTTTGATACAAATTGATAAGATAACAAAGAATAAACCTTGGAAGCCCTTGATTAATTGTCGAAGGTGTTTACCTGTTTTCTGGCTTCGCGAATTAGAACTACTATATAAATCCATGATCTTTCCTCATATTTCTAGGATATTGATGATCGACCTCTAGTAAGTGTTGAAGTTAACCGTCTCGTCTCTACTTCTTCGAGATTAGGCGGGATACTCAGTGAGTACACGTTGTTTACGTACTCATACTACACTTCTGTGCATTTTTGTAGCACAGGTATATGTATTTCTAGCAGCCTACTGGGCGTAGCAGCGCGGATGATTCTAGGACTAGGTAAGCTGCATTGTTCGAGGCGACCCGCAACTAGTGTAGTTCCTTTAAGCATTTTGTATTTTATTCCCTGTCCACTGTATTTCAGACAAATGTTGTATTTTATTTACCTTATCAGTTGCTCATGCACTTGTGACACCGGGTTCTGGGATGGTTTTCGAAAGATTTGTACTAATCATTATTATTTAATTTGAAGTGAATTAGAGATTGTTTTAATTATGGAAAATGGAAGGAAAATCCTAGATTTCAAAGGTATTAAAAGAGAATTTAATGGATAATTTGGTTGGCTTGCCTGACAGAGGTGTCCGGCGCCACCACGACCCTTAGTGGATTTTGGGTCGTCACACCAACTCGCCTCAACACCTCAAATGGGCCTATAAACATTGGGCTCAACTTTCCCTTCTTTTCGAATCTCATAATACCCTTCATTGGCGAGACTTTCAAGAGAACCTTCTCGCCGACCATAAATGATACGTCATGCGCTTTCTGATCCGCTTAACTCCTCTGTCTGGACTATGCTATGCGAAGTCACTCCTGGGTAAACTTTCAACTTTACCTTTCCAAGTCATCCTTTACCAAATTAGTACCATATAACTTAGCCTAGCCGGGCTCAAACCACCTGATGGGAGAACGATATTGCAGACCATATAAAGCCTCAAATAGAGCCATCTCATGCTGGACTGATAACTGTTGTTGTAAGCAAACTCGGCCAAAGTTAAGAACTGATCCCAATGTCCCCCAAAGTCAATCACACATGCTCTGAGCATGTCCTCTGTTATCTGAACTGTCTGCTCTGACTGCCCATCGGTCTGTAGGTGAAATGTTGTGCTGAGCTCTACACGGGTCCCCAACTCACTTTGTACGGCCCTCCAAAAATGCGAAGTGAAATGAGGGCCTCTATCTGATACGATGGAAACAGGCACACCGTGCAACCGAACTATCTCTCGAATATAAATCTGGGCCAACCTCTCTAAAGTATAAGTAGTTGCAACTGGAATGAAGTGTGCTGACTTGGTCAATCTGTCGATAATGTTCGAAACTGCATCAAACTTCCACAAGGTCCACGGCAACCCAACTACGAAGTCCATAGTAATGCACTCCCATTTCCATTCTGGTATAGTCATCTACTGGAGGAGGCTACATGCCTCTTGTGCTCATATGTAACATGCTGGCAATTTAGGCACCTAGACACATACTCAACTATGTCTTTCTTCATCCGCCACCACCAGTAATGATGCCTTGGGTAACGATACATATTTGTAGCACCTAGATGAATGGAACATCGATAACTGTGCGCCTCTTCTAAAATCATCTCCCTCAAGCCATAAAAATTAGGAACACATAGATGACCCTGAAGTCAGAGAACACCATTCTCGCCCATAGAAACCTCTTTTGAACCACCCTGTAGTACCTTCTCTCTGATAATTTCCAAGTGCGTATCATCAAACTGTCGAGCCTTGATCTTCCCCAATAATAAAGACATGGCAACAACACATGCAAGTACTCGGCTGGGCTCTGAAATGTCCAATCTCACAAGTCTGTTAGCCAAAGACTGAATCTCCAAAGCTAGTTGCCTCTCCTCTTCTGAAACAAATGCCAAGCTACCCACACTCTCTGCTTTTCTGCATAGGGCATCCGCGACTACATTTTCCTTACTTGGATGATAAAGAATGGTGATGTCATAATCCTTCAGTAACTCAAGCCATATACGTTGCCTCAAATTGAGATCCCTTTGCTTGAAGAAATGCTGTAAGCTGTGATGATCAGTGTAAACATCACATGACACCCCATAAAGATAATTCCTCCAGACCTTAAGATCATGAACAATTGCGGCTAATTCTTCTCATGAATCTTCAACTGACGCGAAGCATATGCAAGAACTCACCCCTCATGCATCAATAGACAACCCAAGCCAACACATGAAGCATCGTAATACACCGTATACATCCCCGAATCGGAAGGCAACACTAGAACCGGTGATGTAGTCAAAGTTGTCTTGAGCTTCTGAAAGCTCGCCTCATAATCATCAGACCAATAAAACGAAGCACACTTTTGGTTCAATCTAGTTAGAGGTGCTGTGATAGATGAAAAACCATGCACAAACCGGTGTATGAAAACCCTAGGAAACTCCTGATCTCAGTCACCAAAGTGGGATGAGGCCAACTCTGAACTGCCTCAATCTTCTTGGGATCCACCTTAATACCCTCTCCTGATACAACATGCCACAAGAAGGCCATAGACTCTAGCCAAAACTCACACTTGGAGAACTTGGCATATAGCTTATGTTCTCGCAATGTCTGAAGCACAACTCTCAAATGCTGCTTGTACTCTCCCATGCTACATGAGTAGATAAAGATGTCATCAATGAAGATAATAACAAAGGAATAAACATAAGGCCCGAACACCCAATTCATAAAATCCATAAACGTCGCTGGGGCATTAGTAAGGCCGAAGGACATCACTAAAAACTCATAATGGCCATATTTAGTACGGAAGGTAGTCTTCGAAACATCTGAGTCCTGAATCTTCAACTAATGGTACCCCAATCTCAGGTCGAACTTAGAAAACACCCTAGCACCCTGCAACTAGTCATACAAATCATCAATACATGGAAATTGGTACTTGTTCTTGGTGGTAACTTTGTTCAACTGGCGGTAATCAATGCACATCCGCATATTCCCATCTTTATTCTTCACAAATATCACTGGTGCACCCCAAGGTGATACACTTGGTCTGATAAACCGATTTGCTAGCAACTTCTCAAGCTACTCTTTTAACTCTTTCAGAGCCATACAGTATGACAGGATAGATATAGGTTAGGTACTTGAAGCCAAGTTCATACATAAATCAATGTCACAATCTGGTGGCATGCTTGGAAGGTTAGAAGAAAACATATCGGCAAATTCTCGGACTACTAGAACTTAATCAATCGTCGGAGACTCTATGGTAGTTTCCTAAACATAAGCTAAATAAGCCAAACAACCCTTCTCGACCATATGTTGAGCCTTCGGAAAAGAGATGACCCGACTAGCTGTACTAACAGAGGAACCCTTCCACTCCAATCTCGGTAACTATGACATAATTAAGGTAACAATCTTGGCATGACAATCAAGGATGGAATGATATGGGGATAACCAGCCCATGCCCAGTATGACCTCAAAATCAATCATATCAAGTAATAGAAGGTCCACGCACGATCATTAGATCTGATCCACAATCATAAAATCACCCATAGGAGTGGACACATAAATAGGAGTACCTAAGGACTCATGAGGAATACCTAAGATATGAGCAAACAGAGATGATACATATGATAGGTAGATCCTGGATCAAATAACACCGAAGCATCCATGCCACAAATATAAATAATACCTGTGATCATGGCATCTGAGGCAACAACATCTGGTCTGGCCAGAAAAACATAGAATCTAGCTGGAACGCCGACTGGATGGCCTTCTCCTGATTGAACAATAGATGGCTGACCTCCTCATGCTTGGCCTCCACCTCTTGGATGGCCCTTACCAGCTTGTCCCCTACCTCTGGGTGGTTGGATGGCTGCTTCTGCAATCATGGGCTGATGACCCTACTGTACTGACTTGCCCCAAAGTCTGGGACATGTTCTCTTCATGTGACCCAGATCTCCACTCATAACAACCCCTCGGTACCATAGACTGCTACCCTTAAGTATGACCCTGATGGCCTAAATACCCACTCGAAGAACCCTAAATAGCGGGTAGGAGGTATGAACTATCGGGCATAGTATTAAAATAGGGTCATGCTGGAGCACCCCAAGGAGGTTGTGGTGGTGCTGGATATGTGGGCCTGCTAGGTTTACCCCTCCCAAACTGACCTCTGCCCCTAGCTTGGGAACCTCTAAACTCTCCAGAGAAATCGATCCTCTCATCCTACTGCATCTGCTCTCTACCGCTCTAGCGGTAGCCCTCAATCCTCCGAGCAATCTCCACTACTAGTTGATAATCAGTACCCATCTCAACCTCTCAGGCCATACTAGCCCGAATACCGGGTTGTGATCTCGCAACAAATCTCTACACTCTCTTTGCATCCGTAGGAAGAATCATAAGTGCATGGCGAGACAACTCAAAAAATCTCGCCTCATAATCGTTCACTAATATCTGACCCTGCGCAAGTTGCACAAACTAACACTGCAACTCTTCCCTCTGGTAGGGTGGAATATACCTATCCAAGAAAAGTCGCGTAAATTGTTCCCAAATCATGGGAGGAGAACCCACTGGCCTACCAAGAAGATAAGACTGCCACCATCTATGGCCTTTCCCTCCAGCTGGAAAGTAGTGAAATCCACCCCATGTGTATCTCATATCCTCATGTTGTGTAGTCTATTCATGTACCTATTAATAAAGTCCTAAGGATCCTCATTTCGCTCACCTCTGAAACAGGAAGGTGTATCCTAGTTCATTTGCCCAAAAGCTTCTGCGACTTACCGGCTGCAGCTGGTCTAGGCTCAGGTAGAGCCGTTGTGGATAGTGTACCCGGAGTCATATATACTGCAACTACATGCCCAGGAGCCTGAGCAGTAGGGGTCTGTGCTCCCCCTCTCACCTGAGATGTGGCTGGGTCTGCTGGAAATAAACCAGCTTGGGTCATAGAATCCATGAATCATAACATACGACCCATGACCTCCTGGAAGCCCGGCGCTGACATGAAATCTACCGGGACTGGCTCTACTGCGGGCACCTCGCCCTGATCCTTAATAATAGGATCCTCTATTGGATCCACTGGTGGTGCAAATAGGAAACTCTAGGACATCCACATCCCTTACCTCAGGCTGGTGCCCTCCTCGACCTTTGCCTCTACCTCTAGCAAAGGGGGGAGCATCTCCTCCTGGATCTGGAACGTCTGCTGCATGCGTTCTCACCATCTGTGAGAGAATAAGAGAGAGAATTTAGTATACCATCAATTGTATGATAGAAGATGAATAAAGAGTAGTTTCCTAACACCCTAGAGCCTCTCGAAGATAAGTACAGACATCACTGTACCGGTCTGCAAGACTCTATTAGGTCTGCCCATGACTTGTGAGACCTACGTGAACCTAGTGCTCTGATACCATGTTGTCACGATATAATTCCATCATAGTTTGTGACGGTGCCCAACACCATTGCTAGGCAAGCCAACACTGATCAAAATAGTGATTTCATATTTAAATATATTACTAAGTGGATATTTCTTCCTTATTTGTTAAAAGATTTAGAAATTTACCAATGAAACAAGGTTAAACGAAAGCAATGACTATAAGTCGTAATCATGTATGAAATACCAAAATCATAAGTCTACTAGTGTGTGTGCCAAGACCTGGTATCATAAGTATATGGGCAATCTAGTAGAATGTACAAAAGGATACTAGCCTACCGTCTGAAAGAAAATAGAAAGAAAAATAATGCATAAGAAAGACTCTAGCAGCTGCTGAACGACTCAAAAGGCAGCTCACTGTGAAGTCTCTATCGACGCCCCCTTTTTCTAAAGCGAAATCGGGTTTACGACATTTGGGGAGAAAACTCTATTCCCGTTTGGGAATTGGGTTTTTGGATTTCAAGAGTCACCACCTAATGATTAAGTGCATTAGGACACTAAGGGTTTTGAATTTGAAAACCAGAGTTCAGGTAATGGCTAGAAATTATCTCGAGAGGAAGGTGTTAGGCATCACTCAAGATCCACTAGTGTGGTTCCCGACCATGCTATGTTGTGACTTTAATGTAAACAAGTATACAAATAAATTTACCCATGAAGGGTTGCAAACAAGCATGTTGGAATCTATAATTTGTTTGAGGGAGAGTCTAAGTGCAAGAATTAGTCAAGACATTGAATAAAACTAAGAAGAAAGAGTTAGAAGTAAAAGGAATAGTGCAATGAATAATAAAAAGGGGAGTTTTGGGTAATTTGAAAAGACAGAATTTATTGATATTAAACAAAGCAACATAAGGAAAGAGGTCCTAGGTTTATAAATCACATGGATCATCCACACAACACCAGTAACCAATCGTACGCATAGTGTTATCGCGTGATCATCATCTCCATGTCTACCCTTCCGACCCCGTAAAGGTTATTTAAACGTGTGGATTGGTCATGAATGCTTATTGCGTGATATTACCCATCAGGTCCTATAAGTCCTAGAGGGTATTTAGGACCGCTATCCCTACAGGGTAAGGTCGAGGCTGGATCCTTAGGTTTAAAGGACAAAATGCTAGGCGACATGCATAACAAGTAGGACTACACATAAAGGAACCATACAAAGGAAAAGAAGAGGCTCACAGATCCCTCACAAGTAAACATGTAATTAGCACGTCTCAAACACATTTAAGGTTTTCAAAGAACGCGAGTTTAAAGAACAGATTTAGCAAAAGGTTTAATCACAACCGAGTGATTTGAAGAGCGTTTGACATGCAGAAACACAACTAAAAAATAGTTGAGTAAGTAAAGGTAAGGGAACTGTTAAAACATCGTTTGAAAAAAAAAGTAGAGATTTGAAAAATGTAGTAGTTTAATTAGAGTAGTATCAAAACAAGGTGATCCTGGGCAGAAAGGTACCAGTAATTTAAAAGCTTAATAGAGCACGAATCAGGAAATTAGTGAGAGCCTATAAATACAAAACAGGTTTCCAAATAAAAGGATTTTCAGTAAAAGAGTGGACTTTCAGAGAGACGGATAAAAAGAGTTGGGAAAGTTAAAAGGTTGAGTAGTTTGAAACTAGTAAAACAAAATCAATCATCTTTATTATTATTGGGCCTAAATCTTGCCTAGGCGATGTATGTATTTCCTTCTTGTCTTAAAAAAAATGGTGAACATGCATATTGATTCCAGTTTTAAAGAGAAGATGCAATCAATTAAACTTGTGTTGTTAAATTAAACAGCTAGTGAGGCGTTCAGCAATTGCAACCCTAAATAACATGATCTCTAATGCACATAAAACTCCTAAAGCATGGTCTCTAAATGCGGTAGTAGTTTCATAACAGTTGTTCATTAATTACTATCTTAGTACAAAGTGAGTATAACAATCTGAAAGTAAAAAGCCTAAAACAGGATATCTAGGTGTAAGATGCATGTCCTACGCATGGCTTCTATCGCACAAATTGGTAAGTAAAGCCCTATAGACAGTTATCTACCCATTAATTAAACTAAGCATGCATAATCCCTCCCGATTTCACTATAACCCCAATAAGTTGTTTACAAATTATTATAAGCCATAATAGCTGGATTAAATAATGAAAATAAAATACGAGGCTACTCTATAGGGAGCCTTCAACCAGGTTCGATCTTCCAACCTCACTTCTTACGAGTTTCACAGCCTTGGCCATGGTTTGGGTGCAGCAAAGCTCCCTAAGGGCCCAATGGGGCTCCTTGGACAATACCAGCACCCAAACATTACTAAAAATGTTGAACAAATGCAGTGAGGAATTACCAACCTTGTGCATCAAAGTTCAATGGGTACTCAAAGGTGCCCAAGGCAATGGTTACACGAAGGGGGTAGAGCCTAAACTCTAGGAGTAGTGAGAATGTGACAGAATTTTCTTTAAAGAAATTGAGTTGAAAGACAGTCTTAGAAATGATCCATGTAGAGACAGTTTTGAAAGAAAAAACAATGGGACAGTTTGACAAACTCAGAAACAAAAATACATCATATAGTTCTGGGCAGTAAACACAAACAGGGAAAAGGGAAGTAGGGTAAATAGTTCACATGTAACAACACAGTTGCACCTGGATACCAAAGGAAAGCATTTTAAAACGTAGACAGTCAACTGGTTTCAACCAAAAGGGCTCATGATCACATGCTGGGAATGTACTGGGGCTAGGGAATAGGAGAGAACATGCATTAAGCAAACCAGTAGGCATGTTGGATTAATAGGAGGATAGTCACACAGGGGCATGCTAGTTACAATAAGAACAATAGAACCATAAGTAAAAGCATAGAAGAAACAAAATAAAGTGCAGCATGTATAAAGCATATTGTTTTGGATGCTTCAAATCAAATAGAGGGCATACCAGTCAAGGATGAGATAGTGTAGAGCAGTAGTGTGCAGAGAAGTGAGCAGTAGTATGCAGACCAAACAATCAACAATGTATAGAGCAGTAGAACAATAGAGCAGCCCCTAAAGATCAATCAGTCTTGGCTTTCAGCCGACTGAGTAATCAGTAATCAGCAGGAAAACAGGAGAGGATGTGTGGAAAACAAGAGAGAACACTGAGTATGCTTATGTGTGTAAGAGAGAGTTCAGAGAAATAAACTTTCTTGTTCGTGTGTGTGATGTGCAATGTAACCGTGTGTAATGCAAAAAAGAATGGGGGTACTTATAGTTTTGAAAACAAGTGGAAAATAAGGTAACATGTATAGACTGATCACAGTTATGGAAATAATACCAATTAGAATCAATTAAATCCTCGGACTCCCTTCAATTAAGGAGTCCTAGTTCAAACGGGTACAAATTGTATCAAATAAGGAAAATTATTATTTGCAAGACTGGTATTTCCATAATAAGAGTAGTAAAAGTATACAGAATATTTCAAGTAAGGAAAGTAAAAGGACAAAATATTATGCACACAAATTAGTTCAAAGAATCACGGATGAAATTGAAAATCACAGCGAATCAGTACTAAGTAAGGAGAGAATTCCACAAATAAGGAAGCGATTCAAAAATCAGTATAAAACTTCTAAGGAAAACATATACAAATTCAGGGATTCGAAGAGATGCACAAAATCAACAGAATATTTGGTAAACGATGAACAACTAGACATATAAAACACAATAGGCATGAAAATCAAAGAACCCTAAGCAAGAAATCACGAAATCAATAGAAGGCTGGAACCCTAACAACCAAATTAAAGCATGGAACTCGGAGAGTAACTAGAAGATCACACCAACAAGCACATAACACAAACATAAACACATAATACTTAAAAAATAAGAAGATATAGTGACTTCGAAAGAGTTCAGGAAACCCTAATTTTAAAAGAAAAACAAAATGTTGAAAACTTGAACAATCGAAAAGATCTAGTAGAGAGTAGTGTAAAACACAAAAGAAAAAGTTAAAAAAACGTTTAAAAGACAAGGTTTTTAAGAAAATTAGGGTTTCGTAATAAACCAGTGAAAGGTAAGGAACCTGGCTGTGAAACTCGTTAATAATGATGCTCACAGCACCATCGAACCATAAACCATTGGAGAAAGGTCGGAGGCAAACAAGTCAGAGCTTCCGATGACCATCTTGTACGGTGGAGGCTTCTGGAGTTTCAAAAATGGAGGGAATCAACAAGACAAGGTTTCACGGTGGCTGGTGGTCGGGAAAAGTGAGGTTGGAGGTGGCCGGAGAGGCGGTCGATTCATCGGAGACGAAGGAGAGAACCAGAAGGTTCTGGAGAGAAGGGAGAGCAAGAGTCAGTGTAGAGAGTTAGATTTAATTTTGGAAATAAAACCTGGGCCGTTGATCTCACTTGATCAACGGCTCGGATTAAATCAAGGCTAGACCAGGTCGATTAATTGAAATATGGGTTGGTCCAATTGGGGTTAGGAATGGGTAAATTGAGCGCTAAAATCGAAATCCGAATGGGCTATAATTGCAATGAAATGAGGCTAAATGTTAAATAACCAACTTTCTAAATGTTAAATAACAAACTTTTCAATTTTTATTTTGTATAAAATAGTTTAAATGATTTTTAAAACAAATTAAAAGCACTGAACTAAGTAATAATGTATAAGTATTAATTTAAAAATACTGGAAATAATTTAATAATTATGAAATGCTATTAATTGTAAAATAGGCTATAATTACAATTACATGCAATTTAGCTTTTAAATACCAAATAAATTTGTAAAAAATATGCAAAAAATCAACTTAATTATATTTTTGTGTAAATATGAGAATAAAATAAGTTATTCACCAAAAATAATAATTTTGGGAAAAATTATTAAATTTTGTAGTATTAAAATAGGCAAACAAATTGATTTTAAAATCTTTAAAAATATAGAGGTTTACACTGATTATGATGGTTGTTCTTATGAGTCATGGTAAAGAGGGATTATTGTGGATCCTTAAAAGGTTATTATCCTAGTACGGTACGATTATAATCGGCTTAAGATCAGTGGGTGGATTTAAATATGAATATGGGCTCTATATTAGGCTAGATGTGTTCAGTTCAGCATAGCACTCCTTATGGAGGATATTCGAGCGTGGGATGTTGTTTCATCGTCGGATATTTCATGAAATGCTATATTGTGCCGTGTGAGTTATGAATGGCTTGATAAATTTCTTATGTGTTGAAGTTTCGCGTAGCGACAGTGTTATGTGAGCAGGATCACTCTTGAGTTTCAAAACATGTATAACACCTCAATTGTGCTTGAGTTTTGAACCTTACGATGCTATATGTTTCCCAAGGGATGGTATTATGCACTTAGCGTGCTTGTGACTGATATTCTGTATTTTGTAAGTAATGAGTGATTTAGCTCGGTGTGTATCTCCTTATGTGAATTTTATATGTGGAACGGGTGGCACGCCGCCACGGTCATGTTATTTGGATCGGGTTGCACGCCGCAACAGTATATATGATGTTGAGTACAGTTTTCTCTATTCTAATTTTTGTGTATTTTGTTTCCCATTTTCTTAGAAAAGTCTATATTAGCAACATGATTTGAGTAGTCCCTTCCAAAGTTTGTTTTCCTTATGTATGACGTTCAAGTTGGCAGTCTATTGGCATGTTATGGCATCATATGAGACTTTTGGTAAGGACTAGGGTGGCTTGTTGCCTGAGCAGTTCGTATTGGGTGAGGCAAGGTTATTAGATCCAGGATCAGTGTAATTGGATTGTATGAAGTATATTAAAGAGCAAAGATCATTATTTGGTTCAGAATGAGGTAATGGTTCTTGTCAGGAGTATAGCCTCAATGATTTATTGACTCGGCAGTTGGTTATGAATTTCTACACGTCTCTTCTGTCGTGGCAGTATTGTGAGAGTTGGAACAAGACTTATACATGTCATAAGGTACATTGTGAGCATCAAATTTGGGGAATGTCAGTTATTATGATCAAACAATGTTATTATGGTCTTGTGGATGATGTGGTGCGTGGTGTGAATTCGGCAAAGGTATGCAGTCATGATCTAGTACACCGTGTAGTGATTGATACGATATTCATATTTTGGAAGCAGGCCTGGCAGAGAATTTCAGATGTTGAAAATGATCTCTAAGTCTCATTTGTTTTAATAAAAGGTAATATCTTCAAATTTTATCGAGCTAATATGCTCAAATGAGTTGTGGTAGAACGGGTAGGTGCACGAGGTGTTAAAATATAATTTCAGAGGCTCCAGCATAATTCTCGGTACGTTCGAGGACGAACACATGTTTAAATGGGAGAGAATGTAATGACCCGACTGGTCGTATTGAGCTCTAGCGCGTCGTTTGGTAGTTCGAGGCCATGATTAGCTTCACTTCAGGTATTATGACTTGTAAGCATAGTCAGAATTGAATTTTGGGAAGTTTGAATTTGTTTGGAAAGAAAATCCTCATCTTGGAAGCTTTAAGTTGAAAGAATTGGATAAGATCGAATTTTGAGTAAACGACCTCGGAATCGTGATTTGAAAGGTTTAAGAAGGTTCGTATGATGATTTCGGACTTGGGCGTATGCCCAGATAGGTTTTGGGTGACCTGCAAGCGTTTTGGCGCATATTGCGGAAGTTAGCATTTTTAGATGAATTCCATAATTTTGGGTAGTGCATTTCAATGCTATCGATATCCATTTGGGATTCAGAGTGTGGGAATAACTCTGTATGGTGATTCTGGTATTGGGAGCATGATCAAATGTGAATTCGAAGGTTCATAGGTCATTTTGGATTCATTTGGCTAAAGATAGAAAATTTGAGGTTTTGAGAAGTTTGACCGGAAGTAGACTTTTTTATATCAGGGTCGGATTCCAATTTCGGAAGTTAGAGTATGTCTGTAGTGTTAAACATGACTTGTGTGCAAAATTTGAGGTCAATCGGACGTGATTTGATAGGTTTAGAATAACTGTATAAATGACCAAAACAAATTTGAAAATTTCCATATGAATAAGTGAATTTTTTACTTACTTCATTCTATTGAGTTGCAGCCATGTTTATAAAAATCCTTGATTTCTTATATCATTGGTTTATTGTCATTGGACCACTAGTAAGTGTCGAAGTCGACCTTTCGTATCTACTTCTTCAATATTATACGGGATACTTACTGAGTACACGTTGTTTTTGTACTCATATTACACTTGCTGTACATTTTTGTTGCACATGAACATGTATATCTACTGACCTCGTTGGGCACAACGGCTTGGTTGATACGGAGACTTAGGTGAGATGCACTTTTCATGATAACCCACAACCAGTAGAGTCTTTTTTAGAGTACTGTATTGTATTTGCTCCACTTAAAAGAAAATACCACACTAACATAATATCTAATAGTATCAAGGTTGTTAAACATACGGGGTCTTATAATAATATAGTCACAAATCCTTTATAACCTCATTAATAGTCTAAATCCCTTCAAGCTCATATAGATTACTACGAGTCATTCTAATATTAAAGTACGAGGTGTAACATCCTCCCCTCCTTTGAAACATTCGTCCTCGAATGTTAAATCTTAGAGATTTAAAAAAAATTCACTAGGGTCTCCTCTGTAAATTAAACTAAAACTGAAACTATATCTGAAGTCTCTACTATTCACAGGCTTTCGTACTTGAGTATCTCGTATCTTTTTCACATTTACCATACTTACTTTACAATCCCACATCGTATCTTCTGTTTCTTTCATAACCCCCTTCTACATTACACTTCAAAGCTCTAATGTGATACATGTACCTATGGTGCATACAAATTCTAGCGAAAGCTTCATACTGACTTCGTACAACTCATTATTATGGTAAGATCTAGAAAAAAAAGAAGGGTAACATTTCCTAAATTCCCTATAGCTTCTTAATTATAAATGTGGTGCGCAACACACCCATAAATAAGACTCTACTAGGCACAACTTTATAGACTTCCTAGGACGCGAACGACTCTAATACCAATTTGTCACACCCCAACATTGGGAAGAGTGGCTGGCACCCAGCGTCGTACTGGCCCAAGCGAACCACTTTGTAACTCATTCATTCCTTTGGTACCTATCATGGAAAAACATGGCCACAACTCGTAATGTACAGTTGTAAGTGGGCAAATCTTATATAAATGAACCATCATTCATAAAAATATGAATACATATGGGCCGTCAAGGCCTCTGTCATACTGTACATAATAAACCAGCGTCTATAAAGCCTTTAAGATTATTTGACATCAAATGGGATAGGGTACCGGCCTACCCATAAGTCTGAAGCGAAACTCTGACACGATGGCTCATAGACTCGACTGCACTCCGAATGAGGTGGAGGCTTGCCGATCCTTCGCTGAATGCTAACCACGTCTACTGTGAGGGTTCGTCAAATTGATTACTTATACCTGCAGGCATGAATGCAGCATCCATAACAAAAGGATCCTAGTACGAATAATGTACCAAGTATGTATGGCATGTATATCAACATATAAAGAACATGAAAGAAACATGGAGTACATGACTCAACCTGTAAGTCTTGATAATTTTGTATACCATTTAATACTTATAGTGTCATGCATATCCGTATGAATGTCATGCCATGCATAGGTACATGTGTTCATAACATCATCAAGCCTCTAATGGCACCCCCATCACATCATCTCAGCCAATGCGGGCAAACCATCAACGTGTCACACCCCAAAATCCACTAAGAGTCGTGATGGCGTCAGACACCATTGTCAGGCAAGCCAACACTAAGTCACTAGTAATTTCTCATATTAGATATTTCTGAATTCTACATTTAAACAATAAAGAATAAATTCCACTGAAAAAATAATTATATTTTTAACAATTTCAAAATACTAACTACTCCCATAGATATCCTAGAACCCGGTGTCACAAGTGCATGAGCAATTACTAAGGAATCGAATAAACTACAATAACTATTCGGAAAACAAATTGGACAGAAAGTAAATACAATACGCTGAAAGAGACTATACTGGCTACGGGTCGCCTTGAGAAATGCAGCTTAACTAGTCCCCGTATCATCCATGCTGCTACGCCCAACAAAAATTCATAGCAAGAGTAGCATGAGTACGAAAACAACGTGTACCCAGTAAGTATCCCGTCTAATCTCTAAGAAGTAGAGATGAGAGGCCGACTTCGACACTTACTAGTGGTCCAATAATGATATGTCCATAATATATTAAATCGAGGTTTTTTATTTAACAGGATTGTAATTCAATAGAATGAAGCAAGTAAACAATTCTTTCTTTTATAGGAAATTTCCAAATTCCTTTTCATCATTTATACATTTTTTCTCAAGTCAGGAAGAGCAATTATCAATATTTATAAAGTCCAAGGCAAGCAATATAAGTATGCGCAAATCATGCCGAGGACATATGGCCCGATCCAGCAATATTTAAATTGTGCACTGCCAAAGGATCAAATGGCGCGAACCATAGATGCATCTATTGCCCCGCTCGCGAATCATACATGAGACGCGATCAAATATAAATAAACAATCACCCTGCTCGTAAATCATACATGCCACGCAGGTACACATAGAAACTCGCATTCAAACAGTCAATCAAGACTTCATCAGGGAAAAACAATTACCTAAAGAAATAACAATTCTCTTTAACGGTCAATAAAATGATGTTTAATTCCTTTAGAAATTCATTTACCAATTCAATGTGATTTAAGCATTTTAAATCGACAACAAGATTCCAAATATTACAAGTAGAGCATGTTTTTGGGTCCTAGACTATCCGGACTTATGCATAATAGTATCTACGCCTGGAGTCTTGTCACCTTGTGCGTACATAGCCCCCACAAATAGGAGCACATATCCAATTAATTCACCTATGGGGAAAATTCCCTCAAACAAGGTTAGAGAAGAGACTCACCTCGCTCCGAAGCCTATATCCCAATTCAAGAACGCGCTCAAACCTCCAAATTGGAGCCGAACAATCCAAAACTATTCAAATGGGGTAAGAACTAGTCAATACATGCTCAAAAGTTCATATTATAATTATTAAACCAATTTCCGAACCCTAAATGCAAGGTACCTAAAATTCATCCTCGGGCCCACATGCCCGAATTCCAAATTTGTTTGAAGAAAGTTGTTACCCATAACCTAAGGATCAAGATTATATGATTTTTGCTCTATCCCCTAACAAATTTCGTGATTAAATCTTGTTTTTATCAAACTCTAGGGTTTTCATCTAAAACCCTTGATTTCCCCTAATTTTCACTTGTTAATCTACCCATAATCTATGTATTTAACTCATGTTGTGTAGAAATTACTTACCTCAAAGTGCTAGGTGAAAACTCTCTTCCAAAAGCTCCAAAAATCGCCTAAGAGGATGAAGGAAATGGGCTAAATGGTCTAAGACTCAAAATTAATAGCTGGACACAACCCTCTGATGTCGCATTTGTGACAGGAAGATCGCAAATGCGAGCTTCGCAAATCTGAAGATTTCATCGCAAATGTGACCCCCCACTGAACTAGCCTAAATCGCAAATGTGACAAGGGTTTCATAAATGCGAACTCTTCAGGCCTCGCAAAAGCGACCCAATTGTTGCAAATGCGAACGGTCACCCAGCCGCCTGGGTTTGCAAATGCGATTACCACATTTGCGACCAATACATCGCAACTGCGATCATACCAGTACCGACAATCTTATTTCTTAGCAAATCACTCCGAAGCTATCCTGAATCTCACCCGAGCCCCCCGGGCTCCAAACCAAACACGCGCACAAGTCTAAAAACACAACACGGACTTTCTCAAAGCCTCACATCATATCAAACAATGATAAAACCATGAATCACACTCCAATTCAAGCTTAATGAACTTTAAAATTTCAAACTTCTACTTTTGGTGTTTAAACCTATCAAATCACGTCCGATTGACCTAAAACTTTTGCACACAAGTCATATTCGACATTACGGACCTGCTCAAACTTTCGGAATCAGAATCCGACCTTGATAACAAAAAGTCAACTCTCAGTCAAACTTTCCAAAAACCTTCAAATTTTTATCTTTAACCAAATGACCACAAAATGATCCATGGGCCTCCGAATTTACTTCCGATCGTGCTCCCAACACAGAATCACCATACAGAGCTATTCCCAGACTCCAAAACCTAAACGGACATCGATAACACTAAAATGCACTTTAACCCAAACTTATGAAATTCCTCCAAAATGCTAACTTCGACAATAGGTGCCGAAACATTTCTAGGCCTTCCACAACCCGATCCGAACAAACGCCCAAGTCACAAATCATCATACGAACATGTTGGAACCTTCGAATCCCGATTCTGAGATCATTTACTCAAAAATCCAATATTAGTCAATTCTTTCAACTTAAAGCTTCCAAAATGAGAATTCTTTTCAAAAATCAATTCCGAACTTCCCAAAATTCAATTCCGACCATGCGCACAAGTCATAATACCTTAAATGAAGTTTCTCACGGCCTCAAATGGATGAGCGACGCGCTAGATCTCAAAATGACTGGTCCGGTCGTTACATTCTCTCCCACTTAAACATATATTCGTCCTCGAACGTGCTAAGAACTGCGCTGGAGTTGTCTTAAATCACAGTTAAACTCGTTGTGCACCTACCCGTGCTACCACAACTCATTTGAGCACATTAGCTCGAGCGAATCTGAAGGTATTCTCTTTTATTCAAGAAAATAAGCTTAGGGCCCAATTCCAACATCCGGAATTCTCTGCCAAGTCTTCTTCCAATATATGAACACCGTATCAATCACTACACGAGATACCAGAAGAAGACTGTATACCTTTTATGAATTCTCACCATGCACCCCATAGTCCACAGGACCATAATAACATTCTCTGATCATAATAACCAACATTTCTAAAATATGATGCTCACAACGCACCTCAAGATATATATATATATATAAAATTATTGTTCCAACTCTCGCAATGCCGCCACGACAGAAGAGATGTGTAGAAATTCATGACCAACTGCCAGGTCAATAAATCATTGAGGCTACACTCCTGCCAAGAACATTACCTCATTTTGAACCAAATAATGATCTTTGCTCTTTAATATACTTCATACAATCCAATTGCACTGATCCTGGATCTAATAACCTCGCCTCACCCAATACGAACTGCTCAGGCAACAAGCCACCCTAGTCCTTACCAAAAGTCTGATATGATGCCATAATGTACCAATGGGATACCCACTCGAGCGGGATACATGAGGAAAATGAACTCGAGAAGGGACTACTCAAATCATGTAACCTATATGAACATTCCTCAGGAAAAAAAATGGGAAACAAAACACACAAAATAGAATATAAGGGACTATAATTATCATCACACTGTTACAGCGCATCCTGATCCGAATAACATACCCATGGCGGCGTGCCACCCGATCCACATATAAAAATTCACATAAGGAGATACACGTCAAGCTAAATTTCTCATTACAACACAATACTGAATATCGGTCACAAGCACACTAAGTGCATAATACCATCCCTGAGGGAACATGTAGCGCCATAAGCTAACAAACTCAAGCACAACTGAGGTGCGATATATGTTCTGAAATTAAAGAGCCATCATGCGTACATAACATCATCGCTACGTGGAACCTCCACACATAAAAAATTTACCAAGCTATTTCGAAACTCTCATGGCAAAATATAACATTACATAAAATAGACAGCGACAAAATAACATCCAACGTCTGAATACTCCTCCATAAGGAGAGCTATGCTGAAATGAACACATTCAGCCCGATATAGAGCCCTTATTCACATTTAAATCCATTTACTGACCTCAAGCTAATTCTGATCGTACTGAACTAGGCCAATAATCTTTCCTGGGTCCATAATATCTCCCTTTTCCCATAATACACAAGAACAACCATCATAACCAAAGTAATCCTCCACGGTCCACAACCCAATAAAATGAGTTCTCTCCGGGCCTAAATTCTCAAATTAACCATATCACCATAATCTTCATAGTTGGTTTCATTCTCCAATCAATCAAGTGACTACATGACACACTTATAAAATCTTCCCATGGGACATGCTCCCACGATCTTTCGTAACAGATAACAAGTCTGCACATCCATACTACCGGCAACACTATCTCTGAATAGCGATCAAAAATCCATAACCAGGATGCAAAACCTCTTCAGCAAAACACTGATCCCAGGTGACGCCGAAGACAATGCCAGCTTACTCTAATCATTCAAACCCTTTTCATGATCATCAGAGCTCGTGACATCATCGTCAAACACCTAACCTTAACCTTGATCTTTACATTCAAATTTCATACCGTTCAGTGCACCCAACAAACCATGCGATAGTACAAGAATTTCATCATAACTCCTGCACCACTATTAGGGTAAACACTTCATCACATAGAAACTTTTTACTTAAATCATTCCAAGAGAACCGTAGCAACATGCGAGTGAATTCTCATAACCGCCGATCATTCAATTCTTCAAGTAGTGGTCTAAACCACTACGACCCTTCTGGGATGCGCCTACACATAACAAGGCCATAATACTTGAATACTTCCAAATAAAATCAATTACGGCGGCCTTCGAGCCTCGCACGCACCGCCATCACTATGCCAATTCAACCATGGCTAACCAATATATCTTCTTATAATTCATCCTTAACTTGCATTAGAGATAATAATATCTCCATTCCTTACATCACCAACCTGAATCTTCACTCATCTTGAGCGACTCCATTCCTCGAGACCACATTGTCTCCAAGCCCATGAACCATTTCATACCCTCCTTGCACACACAGTCGCATCTTCAACTGATATACCATTCTTATAATTTCTCCACAAATTCGAAGTCTTTTTCTCATTTTCCTCTCAACCCTGCACTTAAAGATGAAAATATCATCGAACACTCCGAGCCTTTTATTATAATCTTCTGCAAAAGCTCGATTCTTAACCATACTTATAGGCTCGAAATCATTAGGCACCACACTTTAACTTTTGAATCTACTAGGACCGTGGTTGAGAGCCACCTACTCTAACTTGATCCCGAATATAATCAACTCCATGAATCTTCTAGCACTTGAATACCCTTTTAATGAAGCACCCGACCGAATCACTTTCTGTGAAACCCGTATCTATGCAAGGCATAAATCCTGAATCCTTCCCCAACTCTGAACATGAGCCAATAAGGCAAGTCCTAGCACACCCTTAAAAATTCCTTTGCTCAAATTACCTCTTATGTTTTTTTCCTTATCTGAAATAACCCATCAATATGCTAATAACCGAAAATATCAAAAATAGACGGCAATGCAATCCAACCGTAGGTAGTAGGACTCTCCCACTTAGCTTGAAGAAACTATTACACAACTTTGGACCCACCAAGAATATTTATCTCTTATTGATATAACCTTGCACAATTAAACCGCCAGATTTCTCGAAATCCTTCCGTTAGCATTTCATGAACACTCTAATTCTCTAGCAACATTCACATATTAGACCTCTTACCGAATAGCCAGTAAAATGCTTCGCAGGAGTTTTACCAACCATGCGACCGCTGACCTGCTCATAGGAGATAACCCACCTGAGCTTCTGCTCATTCACCAGTTGCACAAGTCCATTCAATCCTCGTGGAAATCAACTTAAATGTGCAACAATATCTTCCAATTCAAAGTTATGTTGTGTCCTTCTTCATATCAAGCATCTCCTTTCCGTCATATCAAAACTCCCATCGAATAATAGCCAATATTTCAAATTAAGTCCATAGACCTAGCCACTGTCCACTTAAACTCCCCAAATCACTTAAAAATTTCCTCAAGGGTGTAGTTATCCTGCGAGTGAATCCACATACTACTATGCCACTCTCCAACTTTGGGCAGATCACTTCTCTAAGAAACTACTCGACCTCCACTTCTTACACTTGGTCTTCTAGAAGTTTAACCACCGTATGACACTTCCCACATGTCCTTCCTCATCCTTTGATGCTGAGCTAATGCCTTAGATAAAAATCTATCTTGGTAGAACTTGAACTAATAGACCGCTACTAGCTTTTAAACATTTCCAAAGAATCATCTCTCTCGAGCCGTCAGCATTATAAATACACATTCAATCCTAAACAACCGTACCCCACGATCTTTGACAACCACTTCTCCAATACTATGTTACAATATCCTGCCCTAAGGTCGAATCGTAGAAGGTCTTAACACCAGCGAGCTTAGTACATTCAATAAGGACAACGACATCTCATCACATGTGAAACTTCCACCACGCTCACACATACCAAGCCTCGTTACTCCATCTACCCAAATCTAAACATTCTTTTCCCGATTGTTATTCCTCCGCCAGGAATAAAATACTGAATCTCTAAATCATGCACTGAGTAAACCTCTCCTCAAGTCATTCACTGCCCCGACACGTAGGCAAGCATCCTATTATCACATCAATATCGCACAACTACCGTTCATAAGCACCATGATAACTTGTGCATAGCCTCAGAGTTATCAGGACTACAACTACTGAGCTTAGATGACTGAATATCCTTCAACAATGCGACGATAATAGTCAAATCAACTACGTAGGGAGAAGCATCTTGCACCACCTCTGTAGTACCTTTAAAATTTCTCAACTCCTGATTTATAATAAGTGCTTTGCGTCGCATAAGATCGATTGGGAAGAAAACAAAGGCATAAGTCTCGAAGGAATCAAATCGCACGATGAGGAATCAAGAAGGGAAGTGCTCCTAACAGCCTTGTAGCCTCTCGAAGATAACTACAGATGTCTCCGTACCGATCCGCAAGACTCTACTAGAATCGCTCATGATTTGTGAGACCTAAGAGAACCTATTGCTCTGATACAATGTTGTCACGATCCAAAATCCACTACGGGTTCTGATGGCGCCGGACACTATTGTCAGGCAAGCCAACACTAAGTAACTACTAATATCTCATTTTAGATTTTTCTGAATTCACTTTTTTTTATACATTTAAACAATAAAAAATAAATTCCACTAAAAAAATAGTTATATTATTAACCATTTCCAAATAATGAACACTCCTATAGACATGAGCAATTACAAAGGAATCGAATAAAGTACAATAATTGTCCGGAATATAAATTGGACAGAAAGTAAATGCAATACGCTGAAAGAGACTATACTGGCTACGAGTCGCCTCGAGAAATGCAGCTCACCCAGTCCCCGTGTCATCCGCGCCGCTATGCCCAGCAGGCTACTAGAAATACATCTGCCTATGCAACAAAATTGCACAACAAGTGTAGCATGAGTAGGAAAATAATTTGTACCCAATAAGTATCCCGTCTAATCTCGAAGAAGTAGAGATGAGAGGTTGACTTCAACACTTACTAGTGGTCCAATAATGATATGTCCAATAAATCAAGGATTTTTTATAAACATGATTGCAATTCAATAGAATGAAGCAAGTAAACAATTCTTTCTTTTATAGGAAATTCCCAAATTCCTTTTCATCATTTATACATTTTTGCTCAAGTCAGGGAGAGCAATTATCAACATCTATAAACTCCAAGACAAGCAATATAAATATGCGAAAATCATACCGAGGACGTACGATCCGATCCAACAATATTTGTATATGGTGAAATCAGAAGGGCCAATTTCTACTTATTAAGGTACAATTAGGGATTCATATCAAAGATCTCGAGGCAGTGGATTTGCGGTCGGGTTCTCTCCCTCGATGTTCATTTACGCTTGACCCAATGACGACGCCGAGGATGGGGAACTGCCAAGGCAAGCAGATATCATCGGCAAAATCTGATATCATATCTGGCCGTCCCATCTCTGTATCTTTTAAATTAATGCATCCTATACTATGTTATATTTCCCCTCCTATATAAAGGGGATCCTCACCACTTTTTAAGGGGTTGCTATTGCTGTCACGCCCCAAAATCCGAGGAGCGCGACTGGCGCTCAACCGAGTAAACCCGACTGAGCAAGCATGTTAGGTTTCATTCTACCCAAATTAATTCATGAATAAATAGGAGATTGGCTCCATTAATCAAATTCTATAAACATGTCATTAACGATTTCCATTTCAATTTCATTGGCAACTTCATTCACAATTTTGAAGATATTACAAGTTTTATACATCATTTTATAACATCAATATTTTAATTTTAATTCCAATACCCGACACTACCAACAACCTGTCTACGAAGCCTCTAAACAAAATTGAAGAGTAATGTAATATGCAAATGCCGGTAACAAGGCTCCGACTGTACCTCAAACACAAAATATATGATGAATAGATGAAACAGGACCCCGAAATAAAGTGGGGATCACCAAGTCAGCTGAAAGGATGATGCGGCACTAGCTGCAACCAACACTACCCGTTATAGAAATACCTACATCCATTTAAAGATGTAGCGCCCCCAGCAAAAGGGACGTTAGTGCCATCGAATAGCACTAGTATGTATAACTAAACGCTATCTAGTTAGGAAGAACTTCCATACAAAAATAAGAAAATAACAAATATAACTCAAAAGCTTTAAATGATCACAACATTATCAATATAAAAAAACCATACAATTTTCACATCATCTTTCCATAGCCTTTAGTTTGGGGCTTTCAATATTGTTCATCATCGTTCATAATACCACAACTTTCTTGAGCGGAGTCTGATCACGTCCAGATCGGCTAGGCCATCTCCCGAAGACGTTACCATTACTTCATTCAGAGTTTGTAGTTTCACTCATCAATATATTGCAACCACGTGTATATATCATGGCATCTGATCACTGCCCGATCGGCTAGGCAGCCTTACTGAGGCGTTTCCCTTTTCTATCACTCATCTCAATTCAATCTTTATTTCATATATATCATTTTATAGGCACTTAGGACCACAACTATCATGTCATATATTTGGCACTAGGCCACTTTACATCATTCCCATTTTTAATGATAGATTTGCAATTTAGGAAAATATGGGCACACAATAGCATTTAGGATTGTAAGCATAGATAAAAATTCACATGGATAACACAGCATATGCAGCTTCAAACTCAAATTTAAAGTCTAAGCATTTCAATATATGATTTGTATTCCTTGAACCCTTTTCAAGTTATCAAGAATAGCACATTTATCATATTGAGACACATCTATCACGCATATAAGGTTGCCATCCCAAATTCATGTCAAACAACAATCAATACTACAGTTCATCTTTAATCTTACCATATTTACAACACTGACGGAGCTCAATTTCTAAAAGACGGGTTTTAGCCATACATACCTTAATGGAGCTTTCCTTAAATCTCTACAATACACCAACACCTCTAGAAATAACAATCTATAAGGAGATAGCGGAAATCGATTAATAATTATGAAGATTTTTTATGGTGTAACTCTCTTAGGATTTTCATCAAACGCCTAACATGTGAAGTAGACTACAAAGGTTAGAAATGGCAATTCCTTCCTACGTCAACCAATTTTAACATGAACTAACCCACATTAGTTCTTTAACATAACATACTACAACTTAGTCCCATATGCATGGCCTATTTCTAGCCCTCACAACATATTTGAACCTTTAACCTCTTGCATGATATTTTGGAAGTAGGACTTACCCGGATGGAGGACAATTTATGGTTATCTTTATTGATTATTGAAGACTTGAGCAAGATTTGGATGATTATGAAGCTAGCTCCCTCCTTTCTCTCTATATGTGATATCATATCTCTCTAAAATTAGTAGGAAATGACTCCAAAATGAACCCCAAAGCCTATATATTAAAATGGGATTGGGTTATAAAAATAGGATAAATAAGCCTCCGAAGTCGGGCCTGCGATCGCAGAATGGACCGCAAAATAAGAATGTGGGCTGCATAATGCACCGCAAAATAGGTGCCCAAAACTGGGCAACACTGGCCCAATTTGCGGCAGATCTGCGATCACAAAGTCAAAAATGCGACAGATTTGCGATCGCATATTCGACACAGGATCGTATTTTCTAGCCTTTGGTAATTTTATCATAACTTTGTGTAGGAATGTCCAAATGATGAACGGTTTGAAGCGTTGGAAACTAGACTCAAAGTGTGGACTAGTGCAAGTACCTTTGGAATCTTAGCCTACCGTGAATTCTTTTCCATTTGGCTTACACTTAGCCATCTCCTTGGACCCCACCTTACTTAATATGTGACTCATACACTTGTTTACCAAATCTAATTGATGCCCACCATGATAATAGCACATAAAATATTATAATTAGCCCATGTGGCACCACAAATTCCTAGATTACTTAGCAAAATTTTTCGGGGCCTTACAGTTGCTCCAACTACTCTACATAATATCAATAACCTCTCTCCCTTTTCTCTCTAACTTGCGTGTTCGAGGCTACTACTTTCATTTATGGCTTTCATACTTGTTCTTCATTTATCGCTTATTTTTTGCCATAAAGAGCCTCCATTAATTTTCTTCTAACTGTTATTCCATTCCTGTTTACCCTCAATAGCTCGAGCCTGAGCCCATGCATCGACCTCGAGGCCTCTCATCGGCCAGTTCGAGGCAGATGACGAGTCATGTCTTATTTGAAATGTGTTAATTGTGGAGTATGACGTATAGGCATGGTGATGAGTATCCATATGTCGGTGTCAAGCATACCCGTAGTCTTGTATTATAATTTTTATGACTTCTTTGTGGTTTGTTGTGCCTCACATGTTACTATTATCATTGTTTCGTTGTCGGGACGTCTATTTTGATATTCTTGTTCCCTTACCGGGAAGTTGTTATATTGCTCTTGTTCCCTTGCCGGGATGTTGATATATTGCTCTTGTTTCCTTGCCGGGATTCATTGTGGTTGTTGTTGATTTGTAAATAAGAGCGGGTGGCAAGCCTTCCACGAGGTAAATAAAATGGGAGCGGCTGGCACGCCTGCCATGAGATATATGAAATGGGAGCGGGTGGCACGCCTGCCACGAGATAAATGAAATGGGAGCGGGTGGAATGCCTACCATGAGATATATGAAATGGGAGCAGCTGACACTCCTGCCACGAGATAAGTGAAATGAGAGCGGGTGGCACGCCTACCACGAGGTATATGAGATGGGAGCGGGTTGCACGCCTGCAAAAAGATGTGAAATGAGAGTGATTTCTACCATTGTTTTCCTTATCCTTGTTAGTAGTTTGATTTTGGTCTCCTTTATAATTCTCTTGATATCCTGTTTTACCAGTTATTCCCCAAAGCATGTTTTTGCCCCTCCCGTCTTTACTTGTTTATTTCTGCTTTACCTTCCGCTATATATTATAAAACTGCACAGGTTCTTTTGGTAGTCTGGTCCTAGCCTCGTCACTACTTTGCCGAGGTTAGGCTAGGCATTTACCAGCACAAGGGGTCGGTTGTGCTGATACTACACTCTGCACTCTTTTGTGCAGATCCCAATGCTATTAACTTTGGACCATAGATTGAGTGGCTACATTCAGTCTACACGGAGATCCAAGGTAGACCTGCAGGCGTCCGCAGGCCCTAGCGTCTCCTCTTTTACTTATTTTCCTATTTCTTCTCTATGATTCTGAGGCAGTATATCTTTTATTTTCAGACTTTGTATTTAGCACTCTTAGATCGTCTGTGACACTGTGACACCAGTTCTGGGAGGTTAAGGCCTAATCGGTTGTATTAGCTATATGTTCAGATATGTTATTACATTCTTCTGCTTAATTTAAATTTTCGCTACTAATACGTTATTGCTTTAAAATTGCTAAAAGGAAATAATTGGTTAATGAAGTAATTAGTCTTAAAGGATTGGCTTGCCTAGCTCACATTAGTAGGCACCATCACAACTCCCGAGGGTGGAAAATCTGGGTCGTGACAATTTGGTATCAGAGTAGGCTGTGGAGATTTGCTAGCTTTTCTTTCTACGATTTTCTTTTTGCTGGTATGTCCTAGTTAATCTTCAAGCATCAACAACAACATGTTTCTTTAGTTGTTTCCTTCACTCTTTCCTGTCCCTTATTATGTTTATGCAATCAAGTTATATTACTGAACATGCTTTAATCTGCTCCCCCATTCTAAATTAATGTTTTCCCTTATGCATGTACTCTGTCAGTCACTTGTTATATGATTTGGTGAATTATGAATCCCACACCCCCATATCCTCTTACATGCTTGTGTTCTCTGGTTGTTTTGCACAGATGACAGTATCATCTATTGATGTGCATGTCCCAAACTTGACCCCTTTTTGTACAATTACTAGTTCTTTGTAATATAAGTTTTACCACTAGTGTTTTCAAATAACCCTTACCCATTACTATTCTCAACCCAGTTTTAAATAAGATCTCTGCTTCTGCACTTCCACTATCTTCCTAGAACCTAAGTTCTACCCTTCTTGTATGAGCCTTGCCTTGGAACCCTTGAACTCCCTCTGAACTTGGACACATAAGGGCTGGCCCCTGCCATACCGCACTTATTCTCTATATAGTTATGCAAACCTGGGTGTAAACATTGCCTGGGTCCCTTGAGAAGTTTGACACACCTAGGTCTAAGAAAGGCTTTGAAGCAAGTGGAATTTGAGGTGTTTTGTTCCATAACTCAGAGAGGAAGTCAGAATCAGGCTTCTTTGGTTGTAATTTCTTATTTTATACTTCTCTTGTAATTCAGCATTTGGTCTGTAATAATTTGTTAACAAATATTGGGGTTGGCTAGTGAAGAGGGATGGCTAATTATGTATGTTTAGCTGTTATAAAGGTAAATATCCTGCCTATAGGATATATTTAATAAAGTTCTGCATGTTTTAATTCTACACTTAGATATCCTGCCTATAGGATCTGCTTTCAAATTCTGCATGTCTTAATTCCACACTTAGAGATCATGCCTATAGGGTCTAATGGCTATAATCATACATCATGCCCATAAGTTAAAATCAGGTTCTAAACTAGATGTCATGACTATAGGGTTAATATCAATATAGAAATCATGCCTATAGGAATCTCATTGTGATCAAATAAATCCTGCCCGCTCCACTTCATTAGATACCATGCCTATGGGACCTAATCAGCTTTAATATTAGATATCATATTTGTAGGAATTAAAATCAGCAACAACAGAGATTATAACCTGAAACCATTTCTGTTAAAAATCAGTTTGACTCGTGTTGCTTTGAATTAGTTTAAGCAACTTACTCTTGTCATTAATGCAGTTTAGAAAGCATGCCTATAGGATCCAATTTGTCCGTTTAAAAAAAACTATTACTGCTTTGATAGTTTTGAATCAAAAGGGTTTCACCACTTGCTACTGCAAGACCTGCACTTGTTCTAACTCTCTTCCTCACTTTGGCTACATGTGTGAGCCTTGACTATCTACTGAATCATATGCTTATTTCTGCTACTATTGTATGTTATTTCTTTTGCCAACGTGTTTGGCCTCGCATGACTAATGTTTTGTTCACTCTATTTATATATTGAAGTGAAGAAGCATGTTCCTTCCTTGATTGATCTCGATCTTGTGATTGATTGCAAAAGCTTTTCTTATATGAGCCCTGATTTCACTCGCTTGTTTAAAATTAATTGATTCTTTTCCCTTTATTGTGATGTTTTACCTCGCCGATTTATTTCCCAAAATAAGTATATTTTTGTGCTCAAACTTGATTGCTCGCTATATGCTTTTACTGCCCCTTATATGGCAATAATCAACATGCTTCCAAACTGATTTTCTTCCCTTAATTGGACCTGCTTCTACCCGTTAAACAGTGATTCCTTAATTAAAGGGGAATCACTTGTGTAATTGATTCTAACTGGTGATTTTTTCTATATTTGTGTTAAAACTTTACTTATTACCTTATTCCTCACTTATTTTCAAAACTATAAATACCCTCCTTCTTTTCTTTCAAAGGACATGAACGAACTACCTAAGTTCCGAACACAAACTTTACTTAAACTCTCTCTTTTCTTTGTTGTTATTTGTGCTTTGTCTAGTTGTTTCAACCATAGTCTAGTTGAAAGATATTAAAAATCAGATAAGTCACCTAAGAAAGAGAGTCTGAAATAAGAACTTTCAATTGAGTCAAGTATACATACAAACAAATAGTTTCAGACCCAAAGACCTAGGTTTTTTTTAATAATAATCGAGTTTTAAAAGATGATAAACAAATAAATCAAACAAGCACACATCTAACAAACAGTTTCAAAACTTGAATGAGACCACAAAAGGAACCAGGGTTTTAACATGCTGAAATAGATAGAAGAACAATATGAGCAAAACTTAGCAAAATCACAAACACGTTAAAATAAGAGATCTTTGAAACAAAAACTTAAAGGAAAACCCTAATAGGAGAAGATGAAGTGTCGTTTTGAAAAAAAGTTGAAATTTTTTCGAGAAAACGCTTAAAACACTCATAGCAAGTGGCCGGAAAAGGTCATGAATGGCCGGAAAAGGTCAAGGACCTGCCTTGAAATGCCATGAATGGCCGGAAAAGGTCGCGGATAGCCGGAGAAAGACCATGAACAATAGTCGAGCAAGGACTGGACTAGACTCCTTCGAGATCTGGCCGTGAAATCATAGAACCAAAATACATAGGAGCCATGGAAGGCTGGTACATGCCTCAAATGACCACGGAAGGCCGTGGATAGGGTAGGTATCAGGGTGGGGTGAGAGGGCGTCGGCTAGGGTTCATGAGAGTTTTAGAGAGAGTTGAGAGAGAAAGAGGATTTAAGGGCAGCGGATTGTATCAAATGATAAGGTTTTGGGGTCGTTTAGGATTAATTAAGGAAATGGTGTATAGGAGCCGTTGATCTAAATGACAACGGCTAGGATTAAAGGGGTTAGGTGGGAAACCTGGTTGGGTCGTGTATATTGGATTAGGGCGTCGGGTTTTAGATGCAATTGGGTTGGGAAATTGGGTATGATTTGGGCCCAATTTTAGGCTGAAATTGAAATGAAATTGGGTTATCATTTAAATAGCCATTTTTCCTTTTAAAATTTAAAAAAGAGTAAATTAATTTCTGGAAATAAATTGAAAGCACTAAATGATTTATAGCGTATAATTAACAATTTAATAATACAGGACTTAATTTTGTGAATATAAAATACAATTAAATCTTAAAAAGGCTAATATTGCAATTATGCACTTTAGCTTTGAAAAATATTAAATAAATTTGTAACAAATATGCAAAAAAATACCTTAGGTATATATTGGCATAAATTGAAATTACAATAAATAAATTACCAAAAATAATAATTTTGGAAAATATTATTGGGTTTTATGGATAAAATAGGGGAATAAATTAATTTAAAAACCTTTAAAAATTAATGAAAATAATAAAACATTTGGGCATACTTATATATACATACGTATGTTAATTTGAAGGTATTTTGCATATTAAAAAATATAGGAAAAAATTGGGTGTCAACAGCTGCGCCTCTTTACCCGGGAACGATGAAAGAGTTTTCGGGTAAAGATTTGATGGCCAATTTTGACCGAGAGAAATGGTTTGAAGACGTCTAGGCTGCACCCTAGCTTCTGAGTTGCCTACATATCCCTGGTTTTACATAAATCAGGCCGCATGTATTTTAGGATCCGTCGGCGGAGTATGCGAGGGGTACTTTCCAAGAACGGACGTAATATTTCGGATAGGTTGAGAGAAAGGCTTAGAGGAATAGTACTCTTGCGGGAAATGGAGCAGAAATAATCCTGTCAGGATGGCTATAGCTTGCCGGTTTACATGCAAATAAGTAATACAAGCATATATCGTGCGTAAATTTGGACATGATGTAAATTCACGTTGGACCATGAATGTTGTCTTTGAATGGTTATGATGACGTCTTTAGACCATGATGTCCTGGGCCATGAAGCGTATAACAAAGGATTCAGAGGCCATGAAACGATGCTCTCGGTCAATGAGAATGGTGCCTCCGAACCATGACCCCTTTGAATAATGATATGCAAAAGATTGAAAGGGATTCTCAGGCCGTGACATGGTGTTCTCGGGCTATGAGGATGGTGCCTCCGAACCATGACGCCTTTGGATAAGTTGGCTATATTTTAGCTCATGAAGGATGCACTAGCATGTCGCGATCTTTCAGCCTGAAATGTGGCGATCTTTCAGCCGTGCAAGGTGGCGATCTTTCAGCCGTGCAATGTGGAGATTTTTCAGCCATGCAATATGGCGATCTTTCAGCTGGGCAATATGGTGATCTTTCAGCCGTGAAATGTGGTAATCTTTTGTTGTGCAATGTGGATTCAGCCATGCAATACGGCGATCTTTTACCCGTGAAATGTGGTGATCTCTCAACCGTGCAATGTAGATGGAGACAGCGTTTAGTCTCGAAAGGCAGAATGGTTGCCTTATGCAGATTGGAAGGTAGAATGGTAGCCTTATGCAATGCAGATGCAGATAGAGGTAGAGCTTAACCTCGAAAGGCAGAATGGTATCCTTATACAGATTAGAGGGTAGATTGGTAGCCTTATGCAATGCAAATGCAGATAGAGGTAAGCTTTAACCTCGGAAGGCAGAATGGTAGCCTTATGCAAGTTGGAAGGCAGAATAGTAGCCTTATGCAATGCAGATGCAGATAGAGGTAGGGCTTAACCTCGGAAGGCGGAATGGTAGCCTTATGCAAGTTGGAAGGTAGAATAGTATCCTTATGCAATGCATATGCAGATAGAGGTAGAGCTTAATCTCGGAAGGAAGAATAGTAGTCTTATGCAAGAGAAAAAATAAAATAGCAAATGACAGTAGAGTTTCTTAGCTGATAGCAAATTGCAGTGTGGCGATTACTGGGAGCATTGCGACATATGGGACCTTACGGGCGCGTGCTGATAGAAAATGTTGGTAAGTGCAATGGTTTAGAGAATCATATTCTCAAACAATGTTTGTTTCACGAGTGTGCAATATGTTTCAATGATTTAGCAATCCTTGTGCTTGCATCAAAAGAAAATTGTGAGTTTTGTAAGCAAATCCCGCGGGGACGGTTACATATTATCCCCGCGGGCTTTGCTTGACTCGTTCGGCCTTTGATCTAGCAATACCATTGGTATCATCGGTGTAGTGTTACTAAACAAAGCAATTTCAATAGTAGACATGCACAATTTTGTAAAAGTGTGACAAAATGTATAATAAAAAATAGTTATTTTAGATGAACCGCCGACTGTGACGTAATTGCAACATCTCTCGCTATGGAATTTTGAGGGTCCTCCTCAAAATTCTACCCCAGTTTGCTGGGTAGATGCTTCTGGCTGCTGCTCTTGCGGTGATTGGCTGAAATTATTTCAGAATTTTGAGGGTCCTCTTCAAAATTCTACCCTAGTTTCCAATTGCGGGAGGAAATGAAACTTTTATTGAATTGTGACCGAACCCATAGGGTTGCATACATATATCCTCTTAAACGGGAATCAGGTCAGGCGTAGTTCAATTTACATCATATAAGGAAAGCATAAGGATTACACATAGTAACGCTTGACTGCATCTGAATTAATCGGCTTTAGCCAGACTTCTCCATCCATTTCTGCAAGTATGAGGGCTCCTCCTGTCAAAACTCGGTGAACCATGTATGGGCCCTGTCAGTTGAGAGAGAACTTCCCTTTGGCTTCATCTTGATGTGAAAATTTTTTCTTTAATACCAGTTGTGTCGGTGTGAATTGTCTCGGCTTGACTCTCTTGTTGAAGGCTCTGGACATTCTATTCTGATAGAGTTGACCATGTCAAACTGCGTTCATTCTCTTTCCATCTATAAGAGCTAGCTGCTCGTAACAACTCTTCACCCATTTTGCATCGTTTAGCTCAGCTTCCTATATGATCCTTATGGAAGGAATTTCTATTTCAGCAAGAATGATGGCTTTTGTACCATAAATCAGCATATAGGGGGTTGCCCTAGTTGATGTGCGGACTGTGGTGTGATACCCTAATAGAGCAAATGATAACTTCTCGTGCCACTGTTTATTCTTCTCTATGATTTTCCTTAATATCTTCTATATTCTTATTGGCGGCTTCTACGACTCCATTCATTTGAGGCATGTAGCCTGTGGAATTCTTGTGTCAGATCTTAAAGGTTTCACACATGGTTTTCATTAAGTCGTTGTTGAGATTGGAGCCATTATCAGTAATGATTGACTCTGGAATACCGAATCGATAAACAATGCGGTCTCGGAAAAAGTCTGTCATGACTTTCTTAGTCACTACTTTATAAGACGCTGCTTCGACCCACTTGGTAAAATAATCAATTGCCACTAGTATAACCTTTGTCCGTTAGAAGCAGCAGGCTCAAATTCTCCAATGACGTTCATTCCCCAAGCACCGAACGGCCACGGTGAGCTTGTTGTGTTAAGCTCGCTTGGAGGTACCTTTATTATGTCTGCATGTATCTGACAGCGATGGAATTTCCAAGCATACTGGATGCAGTATGTTTCCATAGTCATCCAAAAGTAACCAGCCCGTAGTATCTTCTTTTCTAAGAATAAATCGTTCATATGTGGACCAGAAGTCCCAGCATGGATTTCTTCTAGTAGCCTGGATGCTTCTTTTGCATCAACACATCTGAATAGTCCCAAATTAGGAGTCCTCCTATACAGGATTCCTCCGCTGTGAAAGAATTTGTTGGATAATCTCCGTAGTGTGCGTTTCTGAGTATGATTGGAAAGCTTCGGGTACTCTCCTTTTGCTAGATATTCCTTGATATCACGAAACCGAGGCCTTCCGTATGCTTTTTCTTCAACATGGGCACAATAAGCTGGTTGATTGTGAATTTTCACCAAAATGGAATCGATGAAATTCTTGTCTGGATGTCGTATCATAGATGATAAGGTGGCTAATGCATCGGCGAACTCATTCTGGACCGTGGGAACGTGTTGGAATTATGTCTTTGTGAACCTCTTTCTCAATTCTTGTACATGATGTAGGTACGGGAGTATCTTGGAGTTCTTGGTTGCCCATTCTTCTCGTACCTGATATATGAGCAAATCTGAATCTTCGATCACTAGCATCTCTTGCATGTTCATGGCAATGGCCATCTTGAGCCCTAAGATGCATGCTTTATATTCAGCCATATTGTTGGTGTAGGGAAACCTGAGTTTGGCAGACATTGGATAATGCTGACCGGTTTCTGATACTAAGACCGCTCATATGCCAACTACTTTGAAGTTTGCTGCTCCATCGAAGAACATTCTCCAACTGTCATAGGATTATGCAATGGCTTCTCTTAGAATGATACCTCTTCATCGAGAAAATATGTTTTCAACGGTTCATATTCTTCGTCCACGGGGTTTTCAGTAAGGTGGCCTGTCAGTGCTTTTCCTTTGACCGCCTTTTGAGTTACGTAAATAATGTCGAGCTCACTCAACAGGATTTGTCACTTGACTAGCTTGCCAGTGGTCATAGGCTTCTGAAATATGTATTTTAAAGGATCCATCCTTGATATGAGGTACGTAGTATAGGCACAGAAGTAATGCCTCAGCTTCTGAGCTACCCAAGTCAAAGCATAGCAGGTACGTTCTAAAAGAGAATGTCGAGCCTCGTACGGGGTGAACCTTTTGCTACAATAGTAAATGGCTTGTTTCTTTCTCCCTGTTTCATCACGTTGCCCCAAAACGCAGCCGAAAGCTCCATCTAACACTACAAGTTAGAGTACTAAGGGTTTACCTGGCTCGGTCGGAACTAAGACTTGTGGTGTTGACAAGTACTCCTTGATTCTGTCGAAGGCCTTTTGGCAGTCATTGGTCCAATTGGTAGCGGCGTCATTCTTCAACATTTTAAAGATTGGCTCACATATAACTATAGATTGTGCTATGAATCGGGTGATATAGTTCAGCCTTCCCAAGAAACTCATCACATCTTTCTTGTTCTTTGGCGATGGTAATTCTTGAATGGTTTTGACCTTTGATGGATCCAGTTCTATTCCTCGGCAGCTCATAATAAACCCAAGCAACTTCCCAGCAGGATCCCCAAATGCACACTTTGTGTGGTTTAGTTTCGGGTTGTATCTTCGCAATCTATTAAAGAACTTCCTCAAATCTTCCATGTGATAAGTGGCCTTCTTGGAGTTGATGATAACATCATCCACATATACTTCTATCTCCTTGTGTATCATATCATGGAAAATGGTATTCATGGCCCTAATGTAGGTGGCCCCTGTATTCTTCAGGCCGAACGACATCATCTTGTAACAATACACTCCCCATGGCGTAATTAAAGTTATTTTCTCAGCATCTTCCTCATCCATCCAGATCTGATGATAACCAGCGAAACAATCTATAAATGATTGCAACTCATATTTGGCGCAATTGTAAATTAGGACGTGTATATTCGGCAGAGGGAAATCGTATTTCGGACTGGCCCGATTGAGATCCCGCTAGTCGACACAGACTCTGACCTTCCCATCCTTCTTTGGTACTGGCACGATGTTGGCTAACCATGTCGGGTATTCAACTACCCTGAGAACCTTAGCTTTGACTTGCTTAGTGACTTCTTCCTTAATTTTCAAACTCATATCAGGCTTGAATTTCCCGAGCTTCTACTTTACCGGCAAACATGTCGGATCAGTTGGCAGTTTATGGGCCACAATAGATGTACTCAGGCCAGTCATGTCATCATACGACCAGTCGAATATGTCCTCATATTCCTTTGGTGTATTCCTTCTTTTCTGATGGCGATAAGTGAACGCTGATTCATGTTTCCTTAATGTTTTCTTCATCTCCCAAGTTAAAAAATTCTATTTCGTCCATATTGACTTAAGTGTGTTCTCAAAGTTCTCGACTTCTTTAATAATCTCCTCAGGTATGTCACCTTCTTCTAAATCGATGTGTTTGTTGCATTGTCTCATTGCATGGCACAATCATCGGTTCATCAAGATAAGTAATAGTAATGTTGTATGGGTAAAGTAAGGAGAAAAATGATAGAAATAAATATTAACATGCTTTTGATAAATTGAATAATTGTTTCGAACATTGAATATCTTATTGTGGAAATTGAAAAATATGAAAAGAAAATCGTTCATTAAATAAAATAGCAAATAGTGCTTGTTTTAGCCTTGCTACCCCTAGGCTCGTCGGGCTCTGGTGGTCCTGATGGTCTAAGTTTTGAGGTATGCTCCTTTACTCACAGCTTGTATGGAAGGACCTTCCTCCCCCTCCTCCTCGAGAATAACACAGCAATCCATATCATTATCCTTTAAAAATAGGTTTTTCACTGCCGCGAGTGCTTCTTTTTTGCCTGTCCCATAGATGACGTCAACCTATTTGAAAGTATGCTCCAAGTGTAGTATCAGTTGCTCTAATGGGTAATAAGGACCGCGCCACGGTGGCGACCAACTTTTGAACTCCTCCCAAGTGTATTCATATCTCAGACCGAAGGTAGTGCCGTGTTTCATGAGTTTTATAGGTTTAGATATCCCTTGGAGGTTCTTTCCAAGTCCCTTGAAAGGTTCGTATCCACTCCAATTCAATATGCTCTCTATCTTGTTATCCCACAATTTGTCTTTGTCGATGACATTGACCCGCTCGATGTCGTAATAGGTTTCTCCACCTAGCGTTCTTCTTCCTCCAATTTCCGGAATGGTATGGTAACTGTATATAGGATTGCTACCACCGCCGTAAATGATCACTTCTTGGTGATTCCATTCGAATTTTACCGCCTGATGCAGTGATAAATATACAGCTCCCTGTCGCGCCCCCTTTTTCTCTTGCAAAATTGGGTTTATGACATTTGGAAGGACAACTCGTTCCCTTTTGGGAATTGGGTTTAAGAGAATTGAAGAGTCGCCACCTAATGATTTAAGTACATTAGGACACTAAGAAGGGGTTTCGCTTGGATAACTAGAGATTGGGTAAGGGCTTGAAATTATTCGAAGGGGAAGGTGTTAGGCACCCCTCAGAATACACTAGTGTGGTTCCCGGCCAAGCTATTGTTGTGACTTAAGGTACAAATAACACATAGGCAAGTAAGACTTTTAAATAAGAGGGGATTTTCACATAATGGTGACAAATAGATGAAATTAAAAAGAAACGAAAGAAAAGCTGAATTTTGAGAAAATAATTTGAAATTTTAAAGTAAAAAATGAAATAAACAAGTAAAGGGAAGAGGATCCTACGTTTGTAAATAATATGGATCACCCCATACAACACCCGGTAATCATTTATACATGTGGTGTTATCGCGTGGTCATCATATCCATATCTACCCTTTCCCACCCCGTAAATGTATTAAATCACGAAATAGTCTCGTTTTCTTATTGCATGCTATTACTCGCCCCAATCCTATCAGTCACGGAGGCATTTGGGACTACTAATCCTAAAAGGAGGGGATGTTGGGCTTATTTGTGGTTTCAAAATGTTAAAATACTTAGGCGACAATCAAAACACATATAGCAAGTTTGCCGAAGAGCATATAAACAAATAGCAAGGCTCAAACAAACCTCCTTTAAACCAGAATAAGCACATAGTTTGGCATGTCTTACACGTATTGTTTAAGGTCTAACTAAAACTTAGTAAAGAATTTACAGTAGACTTATTTATTACATAGTTTAGATAGGAAGCCGGACTCAGGCCTCCCTGCTGGTTGTAGTTAATATAATCTAATTCAGTTTATAGACCTATCATATGGTTTGCCTAGGTGTTAGACGGAACCTATAGGCATGATATCTACTGATTTTGAACAAGAAAACTGATTGCAGGTTGATTTAGGCAAAAGAAAGTTGCCAGTTTGAAAAAAAAAAGCACAAGTTCTGCCATTGCTAATACATTATTACTGTTAGTTTTTTAACTTACCGACGAGTGAGGCAATTCAGATTTAAATTAGAACCCCTATAAGCATGATTTTTATGTGTTTGCTAGCTTAAAACATTGTCATAGACAATAGAAGAGTACATAAATTCTATAACATGATATCTAAGCGTTGCGTGATATCTGATTATATATTTCTTTTTTTTAGTTATTAGGACCTGTAGACAAGTTTGCCTAGTGAAAACCAGGTATGCAAGAATCGAAAAGGACCTATAGGCATATTTTCTACGCGCGTGTGCAGAAGCTATAGATATAATATCTACATGAAAGTGCAGGATCCCTATAGTCATGGCATCTAAATGAGATTGCAGAAGTCCCTATAGTCATGGCATCTAAATGAGAATGCAAATGTTCTTATAGACATGGTAGCTAAATAAGAATGCAGAAGTTCTTATAGACTTGGTAGCTAAATGAGATGCAGAAACCTTATAGGCATGGTAGCTACATGAGAAATGCAAGAGTCTTATAGGCATGGTAACTGCATGAAAAATGCAGAAATTAGAGATTCCTATAGGAATGTTATCTACCTTTTTTACATGCCTAGTTACCCCTCCCTTTTCACTAACCATCCCCAAAAGTTTATTACAAAGTTATTAAAGCCCAAAGAAAATAAAGAACATACATCGGAAATTGAAAAATATAACCAAGGAGAGCCTGATTCAGACTTCCTGTCTGAAGTATGAAGTAAACCAACTCCAAAGATCATATTTCAAAAGCCTTTCTCTCATTTGGGGTGTGTGAGAGTTCCCTAAGAGCCTCACATGGAATCCAGGCAGTGCTTACACCCCAAATACATTACCAGACTAGGACAATAGTTCAGTGTGGAAGTGTCAGCCCTCAAGTATCCAAGTTTAGTGGGAACTCAAGGTCCCAAGGCAAGGCTCACAAGAGGGAGGCAGAACTTAGGAACTAATAGAGAGTGCAAGTGCAGAATTCTAGAAGGCAAAAGGGGAATGGAAAAAGTTCGCATTAATACACACATGGGTATAGGGAATAGGGGGTGGCAAGATATAATGTCACGACCCTAGTTAACCAATTGTGAACACGTCATGACAGCACCTAGTCTTCGCGACCAGGTAAGCCTAACACATTGCGGAAGTAATAACAATTTCGAAATTTATAATCAAAACTAAATAACATGAGTAATGTATACAGTTGCCGCCTGGCACATACACTTTAATACCAATTACTGAAGTAACCTCCAAGACCCGGAAACCCACGGGAACACAGGCTATGAGAAATCTTACACTGCTCTAATTACCAGAATAGTCTAATACAAAGAAGGATCGAAATAACATCTAATAACTATGGATAAAATGAGAAGGAGACTTTGCGGATCTGCGGACATAGCAGATGTATACCTTAAGTCCCCAATACGCTCCCTGACAGCTACTGATGGTACGCCTGCTCAGAAGCACCTGGATCTGCACATGAAAAACATGCGCAGAAGAGGCGTGAGTACACCACAGCGGTACTCAGTAAGTGCCAAGCCTAACCTCGGTTGGGTAGTGACGAGGAAAGGTCAGGGCCCTACTGAGACAGAAAACAATAAAATAGCAAGAGATTAACAATATCGAAGTTTGATGAAAACTAATGAACACAACGATGTGATAAGACAGATCAGTGAAATATAGTACTGCAAGACGAAACAGAAACACAGAGTAAATACAACAAAATTACAAGAATACCAACGAGGGTCTTCCAGGATACCGTCCTGTAGCCCTTTTCTCAACTGTCCAATGGAACTTCCCGGGATACCATGCCGTAGTCCAAACCTCATATCAATATCAAAGAATCTCCCGGGATACCGTCCCGTAATCCAATCATCAGTGTGCAGGGGGATCTCCCGAGATATCGTCCTGTAGTCCAAAATAAAAGTGCAGGGGATCTCCCGGGATACCGTCCCGTAGTCCCAAAATAAAAGTGCAGGGGGATCTCCCGGGGGTCAAACCCGTAGTCCCAAAATAAAAGTGTAGGAGGGATCTCCCTGGAATCAAACCCGTAGTCCCAAAATAAACAAACAAGGGGGAACTCCCGGAATCCCGCATCCGTAGTCCCAATGTAAATGCGCAACCAACATCAGAGAAATATTCAGAAATTTAA